>ML378123.1:102379-128660 GCA_005239525.1 Nicotiana knightiana | reverse complement strand
GGAGGTTTATGTGTTTCGAAGTTTACGGATTTAGAAATTATAAAGTTTACGGGTTCGAAATTTCGCGATTTCGAAAGTTTTGCGGTTCAGAAGTTTATAAAATTTATGGGTTCGGAAGTTTGTTGGTTCGAAAGTTTATGGCTTCATGTTTATTGTATCAAAATTATTTATGAATACTTTTGAGAAAATATTTTCCTTAATTTGCGTACCAAACACCGGAAAATAAATAAAATTACTATTTGTTTTCCAAGAAAATATTTTCTTGAAAAATATTTTCCACAGAAAATATTTCGGTTATACCAAACACACCCTTAGAGAAGAAAACTATGTTTTTAAATAGTTTTGTTTTACTTTTCTTTTTTCCTCTTAAAATGATCACTACTCTAGATAATAAATTGCGTCGAGAAAATAAAATCAAGACCGAAAAATATCACAACAATCGTAGTATTTTATTTCAAATATTTGAGTGCTACAATCTCTATGAATCCTCTGATTCTTCTTTTCAACGGTAAATAAAAGAGCCTCCGAGCTTAATCTTGAATTTTATTTTATTTTAATCCAAGTGCTTGAAGCTTGATCTTGACCTTGCCGTACTTTTAATCCAAGGGCTTGTAGCTTGTTTTTGAATCTTCGTCTTGATCTTTTAATCCTTAAAACACTTGAATGCTTGTAGCTTTTAGAGAAATCTGCAACGTTTGATCCACGAGCTCCCTCTTGCTTCTTGTTATAATTTCTAGTCCTTTTTCTGAGTTATGAAGACCTCTATTTATAGTTGTGGGAGGGAAGAGTTATGATAAGAACAAATTATTTCCAACCGGTCAAATTGAAGTGTGACAATACCGCATTTGATTGGCCGGAACATGTCACTTGCACATGTGGCGCGATTTCATTGGTCTTTTAATGTGATTTGGCATGCCTTGTCATGTTAACACGTGGCACGATCCTATTGGCTCTTCCGTTTGATTTGGCGCGCCACATCATTTGACACGTGACACCAAATTGGGCCTCCAGGAGGATGACATTTTGGGCTTAGTAAAATGGGCTCATCACTTTAGCCCACTTAATTGGGCTAGCCCAATGGATTAAGACTTATTTATTTAATTCATATATATTGGACTTATATAATTAATTCACTTATATTAGCCCATAATATTTATTTGGACTAGTATATTTAAAATATAGTACAAATTATTTATTGAATTTAAATTCAATAAATTTTACATGACTACAAATGCACCCTACTTCAAGACTTGACGAAATTTAGATTTGTCGAATTTGAAAGACAAAGATTGAAGTATTACGAGACATTAAATTCGTACATCGTCAACTTTGAACTTCTAAAAAAAATAGTAACTCATTAGCAATATTAATATAAGATCATGCTAGCTCTTTATACAAGAAAAAGGTTGAGTCAGGAAGTCCGAAACTTTGGTTAACATCTGACTTCAACTTAGCCAAGATTCTTGATTAGAAAATAATTTCTTTATATTGTAATGAATAACCTTGAATTCATAAGGTGTATTTGCATAGTCCACGTAGCATGACCATTGCCTTATTTGCCCTTCAACTCTTGTACTAGTATTATCACAAATTTATCCACGTCAATTTGCACAATGCTACTATAAGTCAAGTCTTCTAGGAGACAATGATACTGAGTCCAAGTCGGAAATAAATATTCCAGCCGCCTTAGCATTGGTCCCATATCGGTAAAACGATCTTTAACACCACTTTTCAGCACCTATATAAAGTCATGTGCTCATGTTTATTTAGCATAAGCATGCGACATCAGGAAGTTATTTTGAATTTGCCTCTTTGAAGAGTAAGAAGCACGGTTGCCATGGTAACTTATAATTATGTGCTTTTTTTTTTCTTTGTTGTTTTTTTCTTTCTTTTTAGAAGCAACTTCATCAAACTTCGAATTACTTTAGAAGTTTGAGACAAATACCTTTAAAAGTTCGAGATGAAAATCTTTAAAATTTGTGGCGAAGACCCATATTCGCGCAAGGATCCTTAAAAGCTCGTGGTCAAGATTTCTAAAAGTTCACAGCGAAGACCTTTAAAAGTTTGCGGTGAAGGCTTTAAAAGCACGCGATGAAGACCTTTAAAAATTCGTGGTGAAGATCCTTAAAAGTTCGCGATGAAGACCTTAAAAATTTTATGTCGAAACCCATAAAAGTCCGCGATGAAGAACTTTAAAAATTCGTTGCAAAGATCCTTAAAAGTTCGCGATGAAGACCTTAAAAAGTTGCGGCAAAAACCCATAAAAGTTCGTGCAAAGATCCTTAAAAGCTCATGGTCAAGGTCTTTAAAAATTCACAGTGAAGACCTTTAAAATTTGTGGCGAAGACCCATATTCGCGCAATGATCCTTAAAAGCTCGTGGTAGAAATCCTTAAAAGTCGGCAGTGGAGACCCTTTAAAGTTTTTCACGAGCACCTTTAAAAGATCGAAACATGCACCTTTTAAAGTTCGAAATGAAAACCTTAAAAATCCGAATGCCTTTAAAAGCTCGAGACGAACACCTTTAAAATTTCGCAATGAAAATCTTTAAAAATTCGAATGCCTTTAAAAGTTCGAGGCGAACACCTTTAAAAGTTCGCAATGAAAACCTTTAGTATAAGTGTGATACAAACATCCCCCCCTTTTTTTTTACGTCTGAGGCAATTTTTTTTTTTTACTTGTCCATGCTTTCTTTCAAGATTACAATTGTTACTCTTGTCCTTTTTTTTAGGGCAGTTAGCGAATATGAAGACCAACAAACTTGAAGGTTATGCGAACATGAAGACATAGAGAATCCCCAGACTTTTATGCAAATATTATCATCATTTCAGTGAAGACACCATTTTACCATAGTAGCTTGCCCTCTTTAAATCAAATGGTGCCCAAAGCTTAACAGAGGAATGGTATCTCAACTCGATTTTCAAGTGTTGACTGAGTAAATTACATTCCATAGTACTTCATTCGAACGATGATTGGGGCACTATGTAACTTTTGAACTCATGTGACTGAACTCAGAATGAAACTCTAAGCTGCCTACGTACCTCGGTGAAGAGGATTAAGTCATACCGTAGTTCAGAATGTGTGGATTTTTTTAATGTCCTAACTTTTGCCTATGCCGCCTCTTTCGAGATTTTCAACCTAGCGGACTTTTCTTTGTCCTAAATTTGCCTAGGTCACCTCTTTCGAGGTTTTTAACCTAGCAGACTCTTTTTTTTAGGTGGGTCGTACACAGTTTAGACCCATGTGGTTCAGGAGTGTAGGAAAATACAGTTTAGGCTCATGCGTCGAGGAGCGTTGCAACTTCAAGGATAATAGTTCTTCAGAAACTTTCCATTGATAGGGTCAATTATCATGCCATCTGCATCAACCAGCTTGTAAGCCCCACTTGAGTAAGCTTCTTGTACGACATATGGCCCATCCCACTTTGAAGTAAACTTCCCTACAGGTTTATGGGAAGTAATAATTGGTCTTCGTATGACAAGGACTTGATCTCCTACTTGAAGGGACCCCGGGCGAACTATTTTATTGAAGGCGCGATACAATCAAGCTTGATAACATTCAAGACTCTGTTGAGCTTCCAACCTCTTCTCATAAAGAGCCTCCAACTCTGCTAATAGAAGTCGAGCATTTTCTTCATCAGTGATCCCTTCTTGAATAGCCAGTCGTAATGAAAGTATTTGACGCTCAAGTGGCAAGACGACTTCGACTCCATAAACGAGTGAATAAGGAGTAGATTGTGTTGGCGTACGGTGGGCCGTCCTATATGCCCATAGAGCTTCTTCCATACGGTCATTCCAATCTCATTTGGATTGGGAGACGAATTTATTTAACAAGTTGCATAGAGTTTTGTTGAATGCTTCAGCTAGACCATTGGCGACAACGTTGTACATCGAAGAATTACGTTGCTTGAACCCAAAGAGATTACAAACATTGTTCATCAACCTATTATCGAATGGCTTTCCGTTATCCGTTATTATGTAATGAAGAATTCCAAAGCGATAGATTATGTTTACTCGGATGAAACTTGCAACATTTTCCTTCTTTACCTCCTTGAGAGCAACAACTTCAGCATATTTTGAGAAGTAGTCAGTTTCAACCAAGATGTATAAGTGCTCAACAGAGGACTTTGTCAGTGGTCCAACAACATCCAATCCCTAAGCATCAAACGTCTAGGATGCAACAATCGGGTGCAACACTTCAGGAGGTTGGTGAATAAAATTCACATGGAATTTACAAACCTTGCATCTTCAAGCATAGTCCAAGCAATCTTTTACCATTGTTGGCCAATAATATCCCATCATTTTTATATAGAAGTGGAGCTTTGGTCCTGACTGATGTGACCAACATACCCCAGAATGTGCCTCTTGCAAAGCTTAGAGTGCTTCTTCTTCCCCTAAGCATCGCAAGAGTACTCCCTCGAATGACCTTCTGTATAGAGTATTTTTGTAATAAAGGAAGCATGGTGCATGACGACGAATTTCGGTCTTTCTCCTCAGATTTTCTGGGAGTATCCCATGGCATAAGTAATCGATAATGGGTTGTTGTCGTTCTTCTTTCTCAACCCCAGAAACAGTGGCAAGATGCTTGAGTTCATTTTTTTCACCTTCAACCTCATTTGGCGGCAGTACTACCCATTTTTGGCAGACAGTAACTTATGCTTGATCAGGATGGGTTAACGATGAAGCTAGGGAAGCTAAAGCATCAGCCTTTTTATTTTCTTTCCTTGGCACATTCTGAATAGTTACGCCACCGAGTCTTCCCATTAATTTTTTAGCGTAATCATGATATGGGCGTAGTTCTGCCTTCTTGACCTCGTAACTACCTAAAAGTTGATTGACCACTAACTGGGAGTCACCAAAAACTTGCAATTGCAATTGCTTCATATCAACGGCCATTTCAAGCCCAAGTATTAATGCTTGATACTCAGCCACATTGTTGGAACAGAGTTGTGTCAAGGTGAAGGAGTAGGGCAAGACTTCACCTTGGGAAGTGACAAATACTATGCCAGCACTAGCTCCCCCACGATGCGCAACACCATCAAAGTAAATCTTGCATGGAGGTTGAACTTCAACGAGCATTGCGTCCTCATCAGGTAGTTCGTCAGATACAAAATCTCGAATTGTTGAAATTGGAGGTACCATCTCACTATTCGATCACTAAGAACAAGTTTTGACATCACAAACTTGATGGGATTTTCTTTAGAAACAAGACGGACAACATGAGCTTGAAAGTAGTGCTTCAACTTTTGAATTGAGAAGACTAGCGCCAAACATAACTTTTCAATTGGCGAATAATTCAGCTCATTTGGTGTCATCATCCTCATCAAGTAGTAAAGAGAGTTTTCTTTCCCCTCACTGTTTTCTTGGGCCAACAACGCACCAACAGACCTTTCTTATGCTGAAATGTATAGTATCAGCGACTTCCCAAGTTTAGGGGCTGCCAAAACTGGAGGCTTCATCAAGTATGTTTTGATACTTTCAAAATCATTGCTACAAGCTTGGTCCCACTTGAAAGGAACGCCCTTCTTCATGAGGCGACTGAATGGTTGGCACCTACCATCTAGGTTTGAGATGAATCTCCTAAGGTATGCTAGCTTTCCTTGTAGACTTTTTAATTTATGAATATCCCGAGGCTCAGGCATTTTCAAAATTGTGTCTAGTTTGGCTTGATCAATTTCGATCCCTCGATGCCAGACAATGAAACCCAGGAACTTTTCGGAGGTAACTCCAAAGGCACATTTCAATGGATTCATCCTAAGTTGGTATCTCCGGAGTAACTCAAACACCATTCTCAAGTCTTTCAAGTGGTCTCCCTTCTCTCTTGATTTTACCACCAAGTCGTCAAAATAGCATTTGACATTCTTGTGGAGAAGATCGTCGAAAATATTCTGCATAGCCTTTTGGTAAGTAGCACCAGCGTTCTTCAAGCCAAAAGGCATTACCCTATAACAATAAATACATTTGGGGGTGCAGAATGCAGTAAGCTCTTCATCTTTTAGTGCCATGCGAATTTGGTTATAGCCTGACGAACCATCCATAAATGACATTTCCTCATACCCTAGTAGCATCGATCATCAACTCTGAAATAGGAAGCGGGAATTCATCTTTGGGACACGCATTGTTGAGATCCCTGAAGTCGACGCACGCTCGAATTTGGCCATTCTTCTTCTTTACAGGGACAATACTTGAAACCCATATTGGGTATTTAACTTCCCGAATAAATCCAGCTTCAATGAGTTTGTTAACTTTGGTTTCAATCGGGGAACCAAGTCCGACCTAAAAAGCCTTTGAGCTTGCTTAACGGGACGACCGCCATTCTTTACCGCAAGGTGATGGACTGCCACTTTAGGGTCCAAGCCAGACATTTCTTTGTAACTCCAAGCAAAGATATCCTTAAACCCTTTGATTAACTCAATATAAGTGCTTTATTCATCAGTTCCAAGGTTAAATTCTTTTAAGGCATCAACCATTGCCTTCACCCCTTCTTCAAGCTCCGCGGGACCATCTTTCGCATCTTCATATTCTTGAGGGTCCCCATTGTTGAAGGATATGTGATAACATGGTGAAACACCGTTCAATTTATCATCATCCTCCATTAGAGATAAAACACCATGCTCACTTTGTGCAGTAACATGATACGAAGAACCCACACTTTCTTCGTCTTCATCACGTTCTTTAATGTAGACCACAATGTATGGCGTCACCTTCAGTACTTCATCACACAAAATCATGACTTTTGTTTGTTGCTTCATTCTAGAAGGAACCAAACTATGGAAATCTTTAGAGATCTTCTGAATTTTGGGCGAAACGGGTGTTCTTGTATTTAGATGATTTCTCTTGAACTTATTCCCCTTATTTAATGGACCCAATATCTCAAATACGGAAGTTCTCACAGTTGATTTTCCAAGTCGGTCAAAGACGGAAGGCCTGTTAGAAGTAGTAGATTTGTCTTCTACAGTGATATAATTGCTACTCACCTTTCTTATTGATATGCGCATTGGTGACAATTGCCTGTATCCCAAACCTTCACGTGGTTTCCTCATTGCAGCTTCTGATGAGAGCTTCCCTAACTTTGATGGCTCATTGGGACTGTATCCAGCCTTTGCAAATACTTTGTAAGTGTTAGGGTCAAAACCTTCACCCGTTCGCTTCGTAGGGAGTGCCACATTCTGCAAATGATTTTTGGGCTACAAACCCTGTAAGCGTCTTCGAGGACAACTTTACTACCTCAATTCGTTTTACCGAAAGAGTTAACTCCTTTAGTGTGTTAGTTTGGAGATTAAATGATTCTCCCTCGACTTTCTTCCTTTTAGGGATATATTGGAGCGCGAGACTTACTTTTTTTCCATAAAGACGCAACATCCCCTCTATGAGATTTATTTGTGTTGGTGTGTACCTCCTCAGTAACAAATTTGGATTTACCAATGGTCACCTCAGCTCTTTTAGTTATGGGCTCGTCATTCTTGCTTTTTATGCCCTCATCACCTTTTACCTCTTTCACAATACGATTCTTCAAGTAGAACTTTGCATCGGCGAAGTGTGACTCTGCCTCGGTGAATGGTTCATCATCAGCAACTATCTTCTTGTCGACTTCACCCTCGTAGTATTTTAAACATTGATGGTAGGTAGATGGAACTACTTTATTCTCATGTATCCAAGGCCTTCCAATCAATACTTTGTATGAAGTCTTCGCATCGATCACATGCATCCATGCACTTGATTGGATATCTTCAATAGTGATTCCCAGCCTGATCGCGCCTATGGCTCTTTTCCCCCCTTGGTTGAATCCTTCGATCATCACACGACTTTTTGAGAGTTCGTTCATGGGAATACCAAGTTATTTCACAGTGCGAATTGGCAAAATGTTCACTGAGGATCCTCCATCAACGAAAATTCGATTTGCCCTTTCATCACGCATATAGCCAACTAGGTACAATGGGTGGTTATGAGGAGTGTCACCTAGAAGAAGGTCGTCATTTGTAAACGTGACTTTTTCCTCACAAGCATTAACTTCTTGAGGAGTGGGCTCGATAAGCTTTTCCGAAGATGGTGCCAACGGTAGGTCATCACTCTTTTCTTTCCATACGTCAGTATGGCAACAAGAGGCATCAATACCCCATCGGAAATCTTCGTGCGGAACCAACTTGGTAAAAACTCCTCCAAGGTAACCACATGTCGTGGCTTTTGAGGGTGATGCACCTCCACTTTCTCTTTATTTTCATGCTTAACTGGATTCCATCTCCTAGGCCTTTTCACCATTATTTTCCTTGTTGGTTGTTCCATTGATCCTTTTCGTGGGCTTCTTTTGTGGCGCCTACGATGAGTCACCAGCTTCCAACCTTCATCGTCCTCAGATTGACCGTCTTCAACTTTGAAGTTCTCCAGTAAATCTTCATTTTTACTTTCTTTAAAACTACATAATTCGTCTGGACTTAACGAGCCAAATGTGATAGAGACTTGGTTTGCGCTTGCTTTCTCATCTTTAAGCATGATCTTCTTTTCACGAGCCACGTCCATAACTTTGTACTTGAAGATAAAGCACTTCTCCAGATGGTGGATCACAAGTCGATGATATTTGCAGTAATTTGGGTCATCAATCTTCCCAGCTTCATTTGGTCGCTTCATCGGAAGCTCGATGAGATTTAACTCGAGGAGTTCTTCCAAAATAGCTGGCACATCAGAATTCAGAAATGGGTACTCTTTCTCTTGCATTTCTTTTAGAGTTAACTTTGCACTTGGCTTATCTTGAAACGGATTGGATTTCGTACTCTGCTTTTTGCTCACTTTCGTCGTGAACTTCATAGGTGATGTGTTGACATTCATAGCTTCTTTGTTTTCGATCTTGGTTCAAACTTGCTCCATTTTCTGACTTCTTGCTTGTCGTTCACTTTGCGAGGTTCATAGATGGACAACCTTTCATTTTCAGCAGAGGCCATGCTCAATTCCATGTCATGGGCACGAGTTGTAAGTTCTTCAAATGTGATACGCTTGATACCTTGCAAGATGTAGCGCAATGACCAATGAATACCTTGGATGCACATATCTATACCAGAAGCTTCACTAAGCCTGCCTTTATAGTTGAGGCTTGCATTCCTCCAACGATAGATAAAGTCGATGACTGGTTCACTTTTCTGTTGACGAGTACTTGTGAGTTCTATCATACTCACAGTATGTATCGTGCTATAAAAGCGAGTGAGGAATTCTTGCTCTAGTTGATCCCAGCTATCAACAGATCCAACCTCGAGGTCTGTGTACTAATCAAAACCATTTCCTTTTAATGAGCGGACAAACTGTTTGACGAGGTAATCTCCATAAGTCCCAGCATTATTGCATGTCTCAACAAAGTGCTCCACATGTTGCTTTGGATTACTTTGCCATCAAACTGTTGAAATTTCGGAGGTTGATAGCCAACATGCATCTTCAATATATAGATCCTTGAAGTGTACGGCTTTGCGTAGGTAAAAGAGGACTTGGAAGCGACTTCATATTTGTTTTTTATAGTCCCTTCAATAAACTCCTTTAGTTAATTGATTAGAATCATCCCTTTCGAAGAGACTGGAATTTCCTTAGTGGATGCAACTTGTCGTGGGGGAGGATCAATATCTTGAACTTCTGGGAGTTTTCCAGGTGCATGGGTGGATTCTTCTTCCATCAAGATTTTCACCCTATCTGTTAGCTTGTCGATTCTAGCATCTTGATTTTGCATGCACTTGGTCAAGCCAGCGATTGCTTCCGTCAAGTTTGCCAACTGCTCTCCACAGATGAAGTGTTTTTCACCATGGCATGCTTGATTGTCATGGGCGAAGGAGAGTAGCATGGATTTTTACACAGATTGATCTTTGACTGGCTCACGCTATGTGGTGTACGTGGAGATGATCCATCACTTGAAGCGTCATCATCTTCCTTCACAACAGAGTGCTTGGATTCGGAGAGGTCAAGCAGAGAAAGAGTTTTCTTGATCTTTTCAACAACATCGCTTCCTCCTTCAGGTGCATTTAGGAAAGATCTTGATCCTTTTGAGGATGAAGATCCGTAAACAGGGGTAGATGCGGACGACACTTGGGGTGCTTGTTATCCTAACGAGCTTGCTTTGCTCCTCGTAATTGGTCCAAAGCTTCCAAAGGTAACTTCGAGTATGTTTTCCACATCAGCATAGAACCTGAAATTTGCAGCTTTGGCGAAAGTTGAACTGGAGTTGATTTTCTTGAAAGACATTTCATTGTTCTTGAACTTTGGTGATTGAAAAGTTGAGATGAGAGGTAGAGATTGTCCCACTGGGCGTGTCAGAATTTGTAGATAATAAATTGCGTCGAGAAAATAAAATCAAGACCGAAAAATATCTCAACAATCATAATATTTTATTTCAAATATTTGAGTGTTACAATCTCTATGAATCATCTGATTCTTCTTTTCAACGGTAAATAAAAGAGCCTCCGAGCTTAATCTTGAATTTTATTTTATTTTAATCCAAGTGCTTGAAGCTTGATCTTGACGTACTTTTAATCCAAGGGCTTGTAGCTTGTTCTTGAATCTTCGTCTTGGTTTTTTAATCCTTAGAACACTTGAATGCTTATAGCTTTTAGAGAAATCCACAACGTTTGATACATGAGCTCCCTCTTGCTTCTTGATATAAATTCTGGTCCTTTTTCTGTGTTATGAAGACCCCTATTTATAGTTGTGGGAGGGAAGAGTTATGATAAGAACAAATTCTTTCCGACCAATCAAATTGAAGTGTGACAAGGCCGCATTTGATTGACCGGAACATGTCACTTGCACATGTGACGCGATTTCATTGGTCTTTTAATGTGATTTTGCATGCCTTGTCATTTTGACACGTGGCATGATCCTATTGGATCTTTCGTTCGATTTGGCGCGCCACACCATTTGACACGTGACACCATACTGGGCCTCCAGGAGGATGACATTTTGGGCTTTATAAAGTGGACTCATCACTTTAGCCCACTTAATTGGCTAGCCCAATGGATTAAAACTTATTTATTTAATCCATATATATTGAACTTATATAATTAATTCAATTATATTAGCCCATAATATTTATTTGAAATAGTATATTTAAAATATAGTCTAAATTATTTATTGAATTTAAATTTAATAAATTTTACATGCCTACAACTACATTACATGTTATTTGTACTTTATCGATCTTAGTATCTTTAAATTATTGGACATGAAGTGTTAATTCTATATCATACAGATTTTGTTTTACTTTTTGTTCTATATTACATCCATTAACTCATTTTAATATTTTTTATTTTCTTACACTATTACGTAGAGTTGGTTTAACGGTTGTATCTTACTTTTTGTTTTACATTAGATTTATAAACTCTCTTTAACATTTTTTTTAGCCGTAGTATATTACCTTTTTTTGTTTTACATTAGATTCATTAACTCACTTTGACATTTTTGTTGGTCAAATTATTATGTAAAGCTGGTTCATTAAGCTATTATCTTTTTTAGCTTTTTATGTTTTATTATACTGTCTATTTACGTGTTAGCTATAGCATACTACTACTTATTTTATTTAACTTGTTTTATTTTATAGAATTCTTACCACTAAATTTGCATGTCCTATGATCCAACCCACGAGAAAACCAAGGAAGAAAAACATTAAAAACCCTATAATAATTCATGTAATAGGCTACAACTGCAATAGAAGAGCTATGTGTTAAAAGTTTAGGTGGGGCCCTTGGAAAGTTTGATGGGGCCATGTTTCGTACTATAAAATTGCAGCGAATGCGTTAGTTTACGGATGTCAATAGATATTTAAAAAATGATTAAATTGTCTGAGTTGCACCTTTAATCGATTTTTAGATTTTTTTAAATAATAAAATTATATAGTTTTATATAAATCTACAATCGTACTGATAATTAGGATATATTTTTTATTTTATGAAATAAAACGAAAAAATACCGAGCCGTATGAAATAAATATGAAAGATATATTTATATACTAAGTTAAAAATAATAAAGTACTACATTTTTTCCTTGGGTCATGTAATTATGAAAATTATTACAAGCCAACAAGTAATTACGATCAAAATCCTAATTTCCTAACCTATTATGCTACTCCTACTGAAACTAAATTATTTCCAGCATATTCACTAGCAAGACATAAAGTATTCTAATGATTATGAGTAGCAAACTACACAATGTATTGAATATGTTTTCCTTCCTATGATTTAGATTTATCTTTTTGAGTATTTAATCTTCTATATGCTTTATTTTTTAGTCCCAAGTTGGTTAATAACTTCCAACTTGTGTGATTTATCTTTTCTTTGTCTTTACGGATTTTCTTTTACGCAACAGTAGAGTAGTTGGTCGATCTATACTCTAGTCATCTTTTATGTTTTTATAATTCATCACCATTTAAACAGTGAAACCGTCTAGACAGTTTTGTTAAGTCCTATAAAAGTATGTACGTTATTGCATTCTACTTTTACTAGTGACTTTATATGACATTTAAAAAATTCCGAAAATTAATCGAACCGTACCGATATCAAAGAGAAACCAACATGATTGAGACGGTTTCAAAAAGTTTAATTTTAGTTACACATAATAGAATAACCGAAAATTGATATGGTACAAATTTTATAAACTAAGCGGTCGAACCGAACCATTGACACCCCTAACTTAGTTGTTTGTTTTTGTCAAATCACTTTTACCGAGAGCTCCTCACATTCCCTCTTATTAATAGTAGTAATAAAAAGTAATATATGTTGAAAATAAAATAATTATTTACAAATAGAGTGTGAATGATTTTTTGGATCTTTTAAAATGATGGTGGTAAACTTTCTTTATGAATGCTTGTACTTTGTAAGGTTATTTTTTTATATTCAAATTGTAAGTGCACATAGGAAATTATTTCCCTTTGTAGTTTGATAGACTCTACTAAATATTACTCTATCTTACAACAACTCTTAGTCTATATCTATTTATTTATATTCTAACTATTATAAAAGTATGAAGTCTGAAAAAAAAATTTTGATCGATTTTTGATGATTAAACTTGAAAAAATTTCATCCATTCTTTAAAATATGTAACTTTTTTTCTTTCTATTAATGCTAAATTAAAGCCATTTCTTAACTTCCTCATGATTTACACTAGGAACTTAAGGAATGTGTCTTTACCCTTTTTTCTTTTTTATTTTCATTGGGAATTTTAGGAATATTTTTTCAACTTTGAACATTACTTAATTCCCTTGTGTAATGTATCAAAAATTCAAAATTATGTAATTCTATTAAGAGACGAACTATCTTTGTTTTTTAACAAAATATTCTCTAAGTATACAACTCCAAATTTAAGATTAGTTTATCTTTCTGTATATAACTTAGATCTAACTTTAAACTTCAATATTACAGGAAGATTTGCATAACTTTTTAAATCAATTTTTTCCTTAAAGAAATGTGATAAACGTCTTTCATTAATTATCTTTATCTGATTTTCTAATAATTAACACCAAATACTGTACAATCGCAGAATGTACGTGCCTAAACAAAGGCTAGCACATTAATAGAGCCCGTTTGGGCATAAGAAAATTTTACTTTTTTCCGAAAAAATTTCACGTTTTTCCGAAATCAGCATTTGGTTATAAAATTTTCAATTTTCACTTGAAGATATATTTTGTAATTTGTCAAAAATTTAAAAAATCTATTTTTCAAAATTTTTACTCAGATCACTCATAAAATTTCAAAAATAACCCAAAATTATTTTCATGTCCAAACACAACTTTAATTTTTAAAATATCATTTTCGATTGAAAATTTATTTTTTCACTTTTTTTTTATAAAAATTTTACAATTCTTACGTCCAACGCCCCCTAAGGACTAAAAGTACAATTTTCGAAATAATAGTTGGAGTAATAATGTTGACTTTCCTCATTCTTCCTCCTGATAATTAATTCCCTATCTTGTTTGTTCCTTCAAGCCCTAATTCGGCGGAAACAGTGAGGTGAAGAACTCAGAAATGGGAGCGAGCAGCGATCCGAACCAAGACGGGTCCGACGAACAACAAAGACGGTCCGAGATCTACACGTACGAGGCGCCATGGCACATCTTCGCCATGAACTGGAGCGTCCGCAAGGACAAGAAGTACCGCCTCGCCATTTCCAGTTTACTCGAGCAGTACCCGAACCGGGTCGAAATCGTGCAGCTGGACGACTCCAATGGAGAGATTCGCTCCGACCCGAAACTATCATTCGAGCATCCGTACCCGCCCACTAAAGTCATCTTCATACCCGATAAGGAATGCCAAAAACCCGACCTCCTCGCTACCTCGAGCGATTATCTACGGATTTGGCGGGTCGCGTCAGATAACAGTCGGGTCGAAATGAAGAGCTTGTTAAATAATAACCGGAACAGTGAATTTTCTGGTCCGTTGACTTCCTTTGACTGGAATGAAGCTGAGCCGAAGCGAATTGGTACTTCTAGCATTGATACCACGTGTACAATTTGGGATATTGAGAGGGAGACTGTGGATACTCAGCTTATTGCTCACGATAAGGAGGTTTATGATATTGCTTGGGGCGGTGTTGGAGTTTTTGCTTCGGTTTCAGCTGATGGATCCGTTAGGGTTTTTGACCTTCGCGATAAGGAGCATTCGACAATAATTTACGAGAGTTCTGAGCCGGATACGCCGCTTGTCCGCCTTGGATGGAACAAACAGGATCCTAGGTACATGGCTACTATAATCATGGACAGTGCTAAGGTTGTCGTTTTGGATATTCGTTTCCCTACGCTTCCTGTAGTGGAACTACAAAGGCATCAGGCGAGCGTGAATGCCATTGCTTGGGCCCCTCACAGCTCTTGCCATATTTGCACTGCTGGTGATGATTCGCAGGCTCTTATTTGGGACTTGTCTTCGATGGGACAACCTATTGAAGGTGGATTGGATCCAATTCTGGCTTATACTGCTGGTGCTGAAATCGAGCAGCTTCAGTGGTCTTCGTCCCAACCTGATTGGGTTGCCATTGCCTTCTCCAACAAGCTTCAGATTTTAAGGGTGTGAATTAGCATATGCTCGCTCTTCAAACAGCTGCGCAAGTGAAAAAAGTTCCGTTTTGGTATTTTACTGCCAAAAAATTGAGGCTTATTACTGACAGTAGTTAGACCTGAATAGCCGTGCTTTCGCCTAGAGCTTGATTATCGTGGAAGTAACTGGAATTCATGTGGTCGGTGATTCATTTCGTCCACATTAATGTGGTTGATCTGCAACTTCTGTAGTTTGTATTCTGTTTATTGAAAACATCAGTTGGATTAATTAATCATATGTGTTTTGATGTTCCTAGGAGGATTGTTTCTACACTAAGGACTGTTAATACTTCCACATGCTAGGTTTAGAAATTGCTTGTGTAAGATAAATAGTAGTACTAGCTTAAAGTTCTTATCAACTGATTACAAGAGTTTCAGGCACCATTTAATAACCATTTCGGAAAGTTAGTTTCCGTGGAACTTCTCGAATTGTAGAAGTTGTAAAATGAGCAAAAGGGTAGCAAGCTGTGTTCCACTTCGTAAATGATTGTATTTAGTAACAGGGTTAACTTCTCATGAGACCTATGACTCTGATGCAAATCATTTGATAAGATTTTAGGCATTAGTTCCAGAATCTAGTAGCGGTTTTGTGGATTTAACTGAACTTATTGCGGTCGGCTCAAAATATGTATATATGTGTGTGTGCATGTGTATATATTTACAAATTTAGAATTTCTACATACAAGATTTACTCACAAACCCTAGATTTACTCTGCCAGTTTGAAGCGTAAGTATCTCCAATGATTTCGGAGTAATCACTGCCTCAGTAATCAGCTACTTCCTAGCAGCTAAATTTGGAACTATGTGCTTGAAATATCCAACTGAAGGCAGTCATTGTCGTAATAAGCACCTCTGCTTGGTATTGGTGAAGGGTGAAGTTTTTCATCGTTGGAAACAATAATATATGGCGAATCTTTGTCCCTTTAATTGGTAGTGTGTAATTTTTCATTGTTGGAGACTTCAAAACTTTTGGATTGAGATACAGGGAATCAGACTATGTGATACACTGGAATAAAGAAGATGCTGAAATGCTTTGGTATCTTAGTAGCATCTTCTTTGACTATTTAACGTGGAACTTGTCCAACGAGCAGCTTGCGTTTTTCCCTGCTATTGTTATCCCTGGTATCTACTATTCAGTTGATAAGCTTCTCCAGATTAGAATATTCTCATATTCTGATACCAGAGACACCGTCTTGAGCCAAACTATTTGCAGCTCCCAGCTAACGCTCCCAAGTTTGCTCATTGCAATAATCACCATGAAGGTTTCATGAATTTCATGCACCGTGATGAAGAGGTATAGTGCACTCTTTCTCTGCAAGTTTTTGGCAGCAGATTTTTTAGTGGATTCTAAAAGTAAAAATGTTTATCCATTTCACAATCACAAGGAAGAAAAGGGTTGTTAAGCATGTGTATTGCACAAGTCGTTCTATTATGTCTATGTATTCTTAGAATGGCAGGAATAGGTACTTTGAGCTGATTATGAAGCCATGTAGCGAAGAAAAATAACCTTTTTGGTTCCCTCACTACTTTAAATGTGAATGTGTGGATAGTTCTAATTCTTTTGATATTAACTGGACGTTGCATGCATTTTCAGCTCAACTAGATCACCTCAAGGTTTGATCCTTGTCGTCATGCGGAGCAGTACCCAATCCCTTCTCGTGTCTTGAGAGGAAAGCGCAACAAGGTGATTCTCTGTTTACTTAGTTATTCACCCAGTCTTGTTTTCCTCCTTGTGTCTTTGATCATAAAGCGTGACTAGCCGGCGCTAAAGGTGTCTAAGGGTGGGCCGGGCCGGGCCGGGCTGGGCTGGGTAGGTATTTTTTTGAACCGGGCGGGTAGGGGTATCGGGCCGGTTCCGGTTTATTCTTAACGGGTTTAACGGGTTCGGGTTAATCCAGGTAAAAACTAAACCGTATGGGTTAGGGGTTTAATGGGCCGGGTCGGTTTACAATATATATATATTTTTAAAATTTTTGTACAACTATTGTAATTTATATTAATATATAGTAAAATATATAAAGAAAACAATGAATATGGAAACAATTGCACTTATAAATTGCAAGTGCAACATGCATTTCAAATTTCAATATTCATTTCTAAGTTACAACTTACAAGTTACAAATTAAAAGGTTCACATTTGACAAGTAGTAAATTCAAAGGTTTTGCATTGCCCTTGTAAGTTCTTCATAATTAATATGAACTGATTGTTCTTCTTCTGGAGTGTTAAATTCAGATGGGTTACCATGTGTTAATATATCTCCAAGTTCCTCGTCTTCTGGGCTATCAACATCTTCACGTCCTTGATTTCTTCATTCCGATCTAATCCAATCTCTTAAACATACTAAAACTTCCAAAGCATTGCTTCCCAATCAGTGACGGGTGTCTCCTAGTTGTTGTCTTGCTTGACTAAATGCACTCTCTGCTGCAATAGTTGAAATTGGCACATTCAGCACGTCCCGAGTCATAGCGGAAAGAACAAGAAATTGCTTTTCATTCTCACGCCTCCATCCCAACGCTGAAATTTCTTTTGTGCGTATCTCCTTTTGCTTCTGCAAGTAGAATTGAAGTTCATCAATGTTCCTGCTATTGGTTTGAGTTGTAGCAAATGTAGAAAAAATATTAAAACTATCAACTATTTCATTATCATACAAAGTAGTAGAACTTGAAGAAGTGGTACACTGCATAGTGGGATTAACATTGGCTACATTATGAGCAACATCATCAACTATACTTGCATAATAATTATATAATTGTTGTAAATTATCATTTAGATTGTTCATACAAGTTTGAATTGCTGGGGTTTCAGTTGATCCAATCTCCATGTAAGTATATAAAGCATTGATTAATTGGTGACAATCATCCATCTTAATAGAAGGATTTAAAACAGCGCCACTTAAGTAAATTTGA
Source organism: Nicotiana knightiana (assembly GCA_005239525.1). NCBI lineage: Eukaryota > Viridiplantae > Streptophyta > Magnoliopsida > Solanales > Solanaceae > Nicotiana > Nicotiana knightiana. Next base: position 110,709 of record ML378123.1, on the reverse strand, counting down.
GGAATTGGAAAGAAATATTTTTGAATTTGTCTTGCATTTCTTCAACAGCAGCCGTATATTTTTCTTTCTTCTTAAATTCAAAGAGTAGAAAAGCAATTTCAGCTATATGTACTAAAACCAAAGTAACAGTAGGGTAGTCATTGTAACAGTAGGGTAGCCACATGTGGTCTACTACTAGTACCACGATCACCACCCCTTGTGGCAACTCCAACACTACCAGCTCCAACACTACTAGGTGTAACTGATATCTCATCTTCCATTTCTAATTCATTATCTTCTATTCCGAAATCTTCTTGTAATTGCTCATAATCTATATTATCATTAAGCGATGTTTCAGAAACATGTGTAAATGGGGTATTACTATTACTACCAGATGCTGAAGGACTACCTCTTTTTTTATTTCCCCTACTAGCAACTTTTCTACACGCTCTTTTGGCAGCATTAAACATATTGTAAAAATTTAAGTACAAGCAAAAATTAAATATTCAAATAAAATAGTAAATAAGAGAAAGAGTTGAAGGGAGTGCACCAAATTCGGCAATAAATTGAGCACTTGATGATTACGCAATTCCAATGTTACCAAGAAGAAACGTCAATTATTTCAATTTTGAAGTTCAATTGTTCAAACTTCAAAATCTGAATGATAAAATAACTTTTACGATAAATTAAATTCCAAAAAAAAGAGCCAAATAAATTTAGAAGATGAATTGAAGATTGGAGAATGAGAGAATGAGAGAAATTGAGATTGAGAAATGAGAGATGAGTGAAGAAATGAAGAAGAGGGGGGAGGGGGAGGGGTGTATTTATAGTTTTAGAAAATGTTAATTTTGTAAATTGAAAAAGTGTTAATTTTTAAAGAGAAAAAGGGCCATTAGTGCAATTTTGCCGTTGGGCAACGGATCCCTGCCAAGGTGACCGTTGCCAACGGATAAGTGGGGCCCACACATTTAAATAATAATAATAATAAAAAAAATATTACCGTTGTACCAGTCCGGCCCGGTTAACCCGGTAAAGTGTACTGTTCACTTTGACCGGGTTTGACCGGTCCGGTTAACCGGTACTAAACGGACCAACCCCCTCTACCCCTCCTACCCAGCCCCATCCGACCCCCTACATACCGGCTGGTCCGGTTCCGGTTTCAACCGGTCTGATCCGGTTCCGGGTCAACCCGGCCCGTTAGACACCTTTAGTCGACGCTCTATATATTTATTGTTTAACTTGAAAATTTTGAAAGTCTTCATTTTATTGATGAGGGAGCGTGAAGGTGACGCTCTGCTTATTTATTCTGTACCCTGGAAATCATGAGTTTTGTGGTGTCTGAGTTGTTTCCGAAACTCGAATCTTGGATTTTGTCCAATCGACGTGCGACCTCATCTAGTCCACTGAATAATATAGATATTCTCTATTGCTGCTAGTGCTTTTTTTTTGGGGGGGGGGGTTCACTTTGAATAGACACCCAATAGAATTTCAGCTGTAGTAAGCTTAAGTTATCTGATCTTTTTGGCATGTGCCTGGCTATGATGGCACTGGTGATAACTCCATTGATGTCATGTCGTCATGAGCTTGAAAGTTGAAGGATCAACAGCTTCACTTATTAGCCAGCGACACAACAGTGAAGTTGAGGTGAGTTTAGATGGAATTGAGGTACGTAAATGTAGACACTTAATATATCTAGGCTCACTATTCAAGGAAAATAGAATGATATATGAAGATGTTGTGCATAGGAGAATTTGATGCGAATAAAATGCGCCATGCATCAACAGTTGAATTTCCCCTTTGCAAGATCAGGAAAGGGCTGCCAAAACATTTGAAGAAGACTTGGAACACCATATCAACGGCTATTTGGTGGTGTATATGGAAAAAAAGGATCATAAGCTGTTTTGAGGATCAGAGAAGCCCAATTTGGAAGAACCCACATGAGTGGTGATAGGGAGGCAAGTGTTAGGTGAAGTGAAAAGGCAAGTGCTATAGTGAAGCCAACAATGTTGTATAGGAGTAAATGTTGGGCCTCTAAATCCCAACCTATCCGCAAGATAGTGTCACAGAGATGTGAACCTTAAAGGCCGATGTGCTGTCGAGATTAAATAAGACGAGAAAGGATCAAATTCGTCAGAAGGAAATAGCGTACATAAACGATAAATTACAACAACAACTCAGTAGAATCCCACCAGTGGGGTCTCGGCAAGGTAGAGTGTACGCAGACTTACCCCTACCCCGGAGGGGTAGAGAGGCTGTTTCCGGGAGACCCTCGGCTTAGAGACAATAGATACTTAACAACAACAGAAACCAGAAAAAATAATATCAGCAACGTGAGAGATAACAAATAAATAGAAAATCAATAACACAAATACTACGAAAAAGTGTGAAACACAACATAAACCGCTAGCAGTCCTAGAAAAAACACTACCAGACTAGCCAGTGCAAAGAGGAAAAATGCTCGACTACCGTAAACCTACAACCCTAATGCTCAACCTTAACACCTTCCTATCAAGAGCCATGTCCTCGGAAATCTGGAGCCGCGCCATGTCCTGCTTGATCACCTCGACCAATACTTCTTAGGCCGTCCGCTACCTCTTCTCGTACTTGCCAAAGCCAACCGCTCTTACCTCCTAACCGGGGCATCTATGCTTCTCCTCCGCACGTGCCCGAACCATCTAAGCTGCGCTTCATGCATCTTGTCGTCTACCAGAGCCACGCCCACCCTCTCCGGAATATCTTCATTCCTAATCTTATCCAGCCTAGTGTGTCCGCACATCCATCTTAACATCCTCATTTCTGCTACTTTCATCATGTGAATTCTTGATTGGCCAACACTCAGCCCTATACAGCATGACCGGTCTAACCACCGCTCGTAGAACTTACCTTTAAGTTTCGGTGGGACATTCTTGTCACACAGGACTCCAAACGCTAATCTCCATTTCATCCACCTCACCCTAATACGGTGCTAAACGTAAACGATACATTAAGAGAATGTAAATCCTTATATAAGACAATTTTAACTTATATAAATCCTTCCTTTTTCAAATTATATACGCAAAAACTTTTATAATTCAATTATTTCCCCAACATTTAGAACGTTGAAATCTTAAAAACTACAAAAATCCGCACGAACTAATATTTTTAGTATTATGAAGTCAATTATGAATATTCCACTTTGACATTCCATTTATAGTATTTTGGTCATTTAAGTTTAAATTATAAAAAGAGAAAAAGAGAGGTTTTCAATTACTTTCCAGTTCCCATACACATCACTATTCCTATTCCTATAGTTTTGTTGGCAACTTTGTTAAGAAGAGAATAACTAGGTAAAACTAGCGGTCTTATGTGAAGAGTCATAAAAATAAGTTAATTATTTCCTTCAATTTTTTAATAAAATAGATAGTTGTTATTAAATACTATAAATTTCCTCGTTCAAAATTCATCCTCCTCCACCATTACAAACAGGAACATTAATCTCCTCCAATATGTATCACCGGAAATTGATTATAAAGCAGAGGGATGTGGTTGCAAAGCAGGTATTCCACGGAGATTTTAAGGGGCAGCACTCCGTAGCCACAATGGACCTGAGCAAACAGACACAAGTATTTTAACATTAGCCAAGTATGTTTTTCCAATGGCAGGGGACAGAAACATGGTCTTCTCTCCGTCATCAATACAAATATTGCTGGGTCTCATCACGGCGGGTTCAAGTGGTCCGACCCTTGACCAGCTTCTTTATTTTCTCAAATCCTACTCTATTGATGAACTCAACTGTCGCTCTTCTGAGCTTGTCAATTTTGTCTTTGCTGATGCTAGTCCCAATGGTCGCCCTCTTTTGTCTATCGCTAACAGCCTCGGGCTCGACCAGACTTGGAACTTTAATCCTTCTTTCACACGGATTGGGGACAATGTTTACAATGCTGTTTCCTTTCCTCTAGGTAAATAACTCAGAATTCAACCAAGTACACCATTCAACATTTTTGTAGCATTAGCCTCAGCACATAATATTATATCAATTCTAAAATTTATGTACATAAAATATCTAGTTTGACAGAGAAACCGTGAGTTCGAGTGCACCATAATTTGGGCACTGAATCCCCTTGGGAGGCAGAAATTTCCCCCAAGGGTTATGAAAATTTAAAGAAATAAAGAAGCTAAGAGAATTCATCGAGTTGTGTGGTGGGTGGTGGATTTGTGTCTTAGGTCATAGGTTCAAGCCCCCACACCATGCAAAGCAAAACTTGGTATTTAAGTGGAGAAGGGTAGAGGGGCGGACTCATTATCCACCGAGTTTCGAAGGTTGCGGTTGGTCCCAAGGATCGGCCCCGGACTGATTTTTCGGTTATCAAAAAAAAAAAAAAAAAGAAGCTAAGAGAATTCAAGATATAACATGTGTACGTAAAATAAACTTTTGACGTTGCTATACATTGTGATTTTCTGACTAGACACCCCTTGGCCGAAGGTGGCTCCATCACTGCAAGTAGGGATGATTTNATTTTTCGGTTATAAAAAAAAAAAAAAAAAGAAGCTAAGAGAATTCAAGATATAACATGTGTACGTAAAATAAACTTTTGACGTTGCTATACATTGTGATTTTCTGACTAGACACCCCTTGGCCGAAGGTGGCTCCATCACTGCAAGTAGGGATGATTTTCTAACTGCGTTACTGTTTTGAGCAATAATTGCAATGTATAAGGTATACCAATCTACCAATTACTTAGATTTGACCATAGATATTTTTAAATTAAATTACAGTAGCTACTTCTATGTCTGCATGTTATTTTGAGCACGCAATAATCAGAAGTAGTATTAAGTATTGGAATAAACAGACAACAAATGGATTGAAACAGAGTATTCATGAATTTCAAAACCAACTAATTCCATTGATTGATTTAGCGTGAGGTTGCTTAATGGTGGCATCATTATAGCATGAGGAAAATTATGAGTTCCTGAGTTATTAATTACTACAAAAAATGCAGATGCCATCTAGTTCTTTCATTATTCCTTTCTTTTACTTAAATCATGGATTTGTCATAGTTACTAATTGTTAGGCTTTAATATTGTGCAGCTGATAACCAGCTAGGAGGTGTATATAGCATAAATGAAATATTATAATTGCGTTTCTACTTTTAGCTTGATCAAACTTGCTGCAAATGGATTCTGTACTAGGACATCAAAAGTAACAATTTCATTATAAAATCTTCCTACTCCAAACAACCAAAAATAAAATAAAATAAAATTAAAGAATCCTTTTTTATATTAGTTTTACAGAATTTTGATTGATGTTGTAGGCTTCTGAGGTGGCAAATCAAGTGAATCAATGTGCTGTAAACAAGAGGCCTTATCAGAGGAATTCTTTCTCCCAAATCAGTTGACTATAGAACAACACTTGCCTTGGCAAACGCACTCTACTTCAAAGGTGCGTGGGATAAACATGTTCAATGCTTCATTGACAAAACGCAAGGCGTTCCGCCTTCTCAATGGGACCTCTGTTCGAGTGTCATTCATGACTAGTATTAATAGGCAATACGTAAAAGCTTTTGAAGGTTTTAAGGTGTTGAGGCTTCCTTGTAAACTGGGCGAGGAGGATAGACGACGTCGTTTCTCCTTGGTACTTCTTTTTGCCTGATACCAATAAAATAATGGACTTCAAGAACCGGTAAAAAGGGTCACTTCTGAACCACAATTCTTGGACCGTCACCTTCCAAATCGGAAAAGTTGGTAAATGTTGTATCCCAAATTTAAAATGTGTTTTGGATTCGAAGTTAGCAAAGTTTTCAAAGGCTTGAGGTAGAATCTCGCTATGACCTCACCGAGATGGTAGTGACCTTGATGTTTCTAAATTTTTCAAAAGTCTGTTATTGAGGTAAATGAAGAGGGAACAGAAGCTGCAGCTGTAACCTATTGTTCGTGTTTTTTAATGTCATATACGTCTGTGGACACAGTAGAGTTCGTTGCTGATCATCCGTTTCTCTTCCTGATTAGAGAAGATGCAACAGGCATGATATTGTTTGCCGGTAGCACCCTTAATCCTCTCTCTGAGTAAAGTCATATTCCACTACATGGAGGTTGATATGTGCTCTTTTCGTCTTTTTTAGTAGTGCTTGGACTTTTCCTCGTGCACAGAGTTGGATCAAATTCCGCCTTCAAGCCATTTCCATCTTGAAGTAGAAGTAATTTATTTTGGAAGCGTATTGTCATGTACCCTTCATTGAATCCTACTTATGCTTTACGTTCTACTTTGAAAAGATTTAACATCAAAGGTCTGTCCAGCATTTCTGTTTCTAGTTATGGTTGCGATGTTTGTTCCCAAGAGCAACAAGATCAGGTTGTTAAGGATTAAGGCTTCATTTCTGTAGCTACATATGTTTTCCAACTGTGGAGAAGTAGATGTGTAGATTTATCTCAAATTCGACCCATGCCTAAAGCAAGTTAGGAATTGCTACTAGCACATCCACTTTTCTGTTAAAGTATTCTAGTTGATGATACATAACTCATTTAAGAGTATATCACTGCGATAAACCATGCATATACCGTCAAACTTCTCTATAACAATTTCGTTTGTTCTAAATATTTTTGGTTGTTATACCGAAGTGCTCATAACATAAAAATTCGTTCCGAAAAAGCTTGACTTTTATAGAGAAATGTTGTTATATAGGTCTGTCAGTATACCAATATACCAAGTTGTCTTCTCTCTAACTTGTTACAACGTTCTGGTCTTTGTAAATTATGGGGTCTATCTTTAGATGATGTAATTCGAGGTCTAAATGACAGCCTAATAAGGCTACTTTGAAATATTATTCTAAAGCAAATAAAATACCTTATGATTTGATAAACGTGAGTGCCTCTATCCTTTGCCAAACATTTATTAACATGAAATCTTTTATTGTACCAATGTTTTTATATGATAGTAATCAATGTAATTTTTAATCTGTTACGTTTTAATAGCCTGTAAGATATGTTGTCTTATTTCCATCAATGTAAATTTTAATCTGTTACGTTGTAATAGCCTATTAGATATGTTGTATTATTTCCTTTGCACTCTTTATATAAACTTGTCTACACTTGTATAACTAGCTAGCCAACCTGATTTTCTTGAAAAATGGACAAAATTTTGTGGCAGATTAATCTAATTTCGTGAGATGGAATTTCACCATACGAGTTATTGTTTTTTATTTTTATTTTTTATATTTCATTGGACAATAAGTATTATTAATGGTAGCTTAAAGTTCTTATCAACAATCAATGTTGTGACCTAATGGTCAATAAAGTAGAAGGAAAATTATGAGGTCTTAGGTTCTAAGGCTAAAGTTGTGGTCTAACTGAAAAATTGAATTATGAAATTGTGAAACTCATTCGCTCATAAAGTAAGTGCTGATATTGATACTTATCAGAGTATGGAATAAATTTCTTTTTCTTTGTTCCTACGAGCTAAGATAATATGTTGATATCTCTAGTAAACTCCATGAAAGAAAAATCATCGATTCATAAAGTTTTCGCTAGGGGTGTGCATTCGAATTGGTTTATCGATAAATCGAATCGATTATTTATTATCGGTTTATCGATATTGGTTTATTGATTTATCGATTTTGATTTCGAAATTTTTCTTATCGAGTTATCGATTTCGTTTTCGATTTTGTCCTCTTCGGTTATCGGTTTATCAATAAACTGATAAGATATACTAAAAAGATAAATATACCCTTATTCTATAATACCCTTTCCTTTACCCTAAGTCCCTAACCCTATTATTTCCTCTACCCGTTCTCCAGCGCCGTTTCTCCCTCTCTCCATTTTCTTTTTTCCCTTTCCAGCTCCGGCGAACTCCCTTGGGAATTCCATTTTCTTTTTTCCAGTTCAATATCGGTCCATGTGAACCGCCTTTGAATTGTGAGGTACGTATTATATTACTTCTGCTGGCGGCTAAGAAGGGGCTTTTGCATCCGTACCCACTTTTTGTGCCACGTTTTAACTTATACCCGTTTTGTAAAAAAAATTGCATCCGTACCCACTTTTGCGCATAACTTCAGCATGCGGGGCTGAAGTAGCAAAGGCAATCACGCAAAACTTCAGCGTTCTAGTAGACGGGCCTGAAGTAGATCTAGAGCTGAAGTTGTTGTCTTGTAACTGGGGAACTTCATCATACGAGGCTGAAGTTCTCCAGTTATAAAAACAAAAACTTCAGCATACGGGGCTGAAGTTCCCCCAGTTACACTGGGAAACTTCAGCTCTTTTGTCTTTGTAACTGGGGAACTTCAGCATACAGGACTGAAGTTCCCAAGTTACACTGGGAACTTCAGCTCTAGAGCTGAAGTTCTGTCTTTGTAACTGGGGAACTTCAGCATACGAGGCTA
>ML378123.1:89632-101711 GCA_005239525.1 Nicotiana knightiana | reverse complement strand
GTATGCTGAAGTTTTGTCTTTATAACTGGCGAACTTCAGCTTAACTGGTGAACTTCAGCTCAGCGAGGGAAAGGGAGCTGAAGTTATTTAAAAAGTGGGTACAAGTTAAAAGTTTTTAAAAAAGCGGGTATATGTTAAATGGGGGCGACCAAATAGGATGACCCGCGCAATTTTACCGGCTAGGCTTTGAAGAAATTGTTAACTCCCTTCTGTTTTTTCATAATAACTTGTGTTCAGGTTTTGAGTTTCACTTTTCAAGAAATTTGTAACACTGTTTTTATTTTTATTTTTACAACTCTGGTTAAACTCATAATTATTCACTGACGATAAGACCTAATGTTTTATTCACGACGATATAAAGAATTCATAATTAAGTAATTTATTAAAATTGGAATAGAAAATTTGATGTTCTTCACTTCAATAGGAAACAATAGAGAAGGTTTATATTGACAGGGTTCATAGGAAACGAAGCAGACTTCATAGACAGGGTTCCCGCAAATTTTCTTATTGGTGTAATCAATAACCGAATCGATAAATCGAAATCGAAAAAATCAAAACCTTATTGAAACGATAACGATAAGCATATGTACAAATCGATAATCGATAAGTAATTATCGATAAGAGTCAAAATCGAATCGATAAATCGAATGCACACCCCTAATTTTCGCAGGAGAATTGTCAATAAAATGAAAGGGAAATTATTAGGTTCAATTCTCAAGGATGCAAGAAATGTGATTTGTTATCACAGTGCACGCACACTAATCCAAACACCATTGTTAATCAATTATGTTACCAACCAGCTGCCTTAAACTTGTATATAAATATGAAAACATTAGAATTATCGGTTGTCTTGAGCCGAGAGTTTATCAGAAATAACATTTTTATCTTCGTAAAGTATGAGTAAGGACTTGATACACGTTACTTTCCTCGGACCCTATTTGTAAAACTTTACTGAATATGTTATGTTGTTATAGAATTATCAGCTGTGTATGTATAGTAGTAAGGTCTCTTGTCTCCCCCAACTCTAAATTCTATATTCACTTATGAATTCATCTCCAGCCTCGGTAATCAGCTGCATCCTAACAACTAAATTTCTAATGACATGATTTGCCACATTACACAGTCATATCTCTGTATAACAACATTTTTATATAACAATACTTCTTTATAAAAATTAAGTTTTTTTAGAACTAATTTTTATGTTATGTTATAATATATGTTTCTATAACATTACTTTGCTATAACAGATAAAAATATTCGAAAGGTCTTTGCCAACACTTCTATGATTGGAATTTGTAGGAGGTGAGATTTCCATAGTTGGATTTCGATACATTGGGAATCCACGTAATCCTTGATTCCTTGGTATTATTAGAGTGTGTACTATTTCATGGCTGGAGACACTAGAAAAAAGAAATTAGGATTGAGATATGGTTAATCAGAATATGTGATACGATGGAATATAGTAGATTCAAGAATTGCTTTAGTATCTTTGGCAGAATCCTCTTTGACCATTTAACACACAACTTGTCCACTCTTTCGCCTAGTTTAGACTCCTTAATTATAATTAGGTGCACGTAAATATCAATCTATTTTAATTTTAAAATAAGCGTTGAAAATACACAAGCGATAAACATTGGCTGGGGCTGACAATATAGAATAGGCAATCACGACTGCACAAGTACATTATTGTCAACTTCTCAACTACGTGGGTGCTGAAGTATTTCTTTTTTAACCCGCAGTCGCTACGGCCTCTACCACTCCTCCTGTGTAATAGCCAACAAATCACACAGGGAATGTGAACCGCACTAGGTAAGCTCTGTACGTCAAGTTCAACCCAGAAGGCATTGAGAGGAGAATAGATCCCAGGTCATCCGTATGAATTACCGCCCTCCAAACCAACTAGGCAACCCTGAAGGGTTAGGTGCTGAAATATTAGTTAACATGTTTTTCGATATTTCAACTCTGACGTTCAGGGGCGAAGCTAGAGTGGACGAAGAAGGTTTATTCGCAACTTTTTTTAATGTATGTATAATAGACGTTTATTCCCTTGATAAAAGTTCATGTATTACTACTTCTGACGTCTGTTGAAATATATGATCACTTAATAATTTTTGAATTCTTGAGCCGAAAGTCTGTTAGAAATAACCTTTCTATCCTCCCAAGGTACGGGTAAAGTCTGCATAGCCGCTACCCTCCCCAGACCCCACGGTGTGGGATAATATAATATTGGGTATGTTTTTATTAGTAATTCCTGAATTATTCAGTAATGCATTTTATTGGTTCTTTGATGTGTTTGGCGCACTAAATAGTAAATACAACACGAGTTGCTGGATCCTAACTCCAACTGAGTCGTTTCTCTTTCAAGTTTAAAATATGGTATAGGCAAACAATTGTCCACCCAAGATTTTAAGTCAGTAAATATAATGTATGATATTATTAATTACTTAATGAGCATGTAAACTTGAACGATTATATGAATTTGAATTCGTGAAACTTCTTTGATATCGTGGTCCATTATTTAAAGTGATATTTGATCTCAATTCTTTAAACTAATTTATAATTATTAAATAATAGTAGGCCTTTTTTTTTTTTTTTTTGTTGCTAATAGTAGGCAGTTGTTAACGTAAGAGAGAGATCCATTTTATTATTGTCTTTTTCCCTATTCTTTCTTTATCCGATTCAGACATGCCAGATTTTGTCGCTTACGTAATCAAAGCATTATGAAAATACTATAATTGCTTGACCTGGCAACCTTATATATAGACAAATTTAAAGTTTATTTATAATTTTTATTTTTATGGCTTGAGATTCATAATATTTTTTTTTCTTGTCAAATTAATGGCTTTTTAATTGTTTAGGTCTTATAGGGATTACGTCTGATCGCAAATAGCCTAAATAGTACCCAAAATAGTACTAATTTAACGATAGTGGTCATCATGTTGACCTGAATGCAAAAAGAAAATTAACTTTTTAAAATGTTTGTGGTGATGGAATCCATTATATATGGCAGATTAGAAGTACCCTTTAAGTAAGAGAAAAATAAAAATAAAAATAAAAATGAAAATACGCTCTTCGTTTAAAAAAAGATTGACAGTATTTTCTCATTAATCTGTTTAAAAAAGATTGATACGTTTCAATATTTTCTTAATAAGACGCATGGATAGCTATATAAATTTTATGGTAAATTTCAGACCACAAGTTTTAAAGTTTTACGGCCATACAAATGTTATGACTTATTTAACACTACATATCCCAAAAGTCTTCTCTTTATTATTAAAATTTGTGTTAAATCAAATTAAGATAATCGTTTTGAAACAGAGGGAGTAGTATGTTTCTCTAAAACTATCTGTATTAATTTGTTGTTTCACTTATACAACAACAATAACAAATTAATTCAGTATATTCCCCATATCTTGTAAAGGTAGAAAGTTATTTTCGATAGATCCTCGACTTAAGAAGAAATGAAAAAGAAGATGAAAAGAAGAAGAAGTAATAATAGCAAGAAAAGATGAATAAAATAATCGAGACGATTATTGTTTCACTTATCAGTTAGTAAATTTTATTGATCAAAACGTTAAATTCTTACTATGATTAAGCCTTTTCTTACTTTGTTAATTACAACAACAATAATAATCCAGTAAAATCTCACTAGTGGAATCTGTAAAGGATAGTGTGTGCACAGATCTTACCCCTACCCGAAAGAATAGAGAGACTGTTTCCGAAAGACTTTTCGTACTTTGTTAATTATATAACAAAAAATAAAATATTTGTTAATTGGAGGATTAGTAGGTGGATGGTCCCTTTAATTTAGACAGTAATGATTCCAAAGTGAGTATGGTGGAGCAACTTGCTGTTTTTATTTATGTGAGTTCAGCAACTTGCTATATATATCTTTAGATTNTATATATATATATATATATATATATATATATATATATTGACAAGAAGAAGATGGGTTAGCATTTCGAGAGAGATTCACATGCTTCTATATTTTTTTTATCTCTTTTTGAGAGATTTTTTTCGTTTATTTTTCTTGACAAAATTATACTATACTATTTTCTGAAAATTCATCTGAGGAAGTTGCCAACCCTCCAGATGAAAACAGTAAAGAACAAATCAATTAATTATGTCTTAATTTTTAGTCGGGGTCAATTATAATTTTTTTTTGAATATTTAGAGAATTCATTAAAATTTAATTACTTTATCACCAGTAATAATGTAAAAATATTCTACTATGATAAAAATTTATCTACTGTAGTAGCTTAATTATATACTTTATTTTCATATTATTAATTATGAACAGTAGTTCTAGTTATTTTTAAAAAATACATAATTGTATATATAAAATACAGTATCATATAATAAAAGTTAGTAGTAAATAAATAGTAGTTGTCGATCTCTACACTTTTTTTCATTCCAAGTTGGAGCCTTTTATATTTTCGAAAATGTGGTCCTGATTTGCTCTTGGTGCAGCTGTGGTTTGTAATAACACTACCTAAAACTACACAAATGTTGTCATCACTCTGATTACCCATAATGTTTCAAACATTAATCTAATCCTCATTCCTACTAATCCCTCACGCATTATAATCATCTTTGCTTAACACGCTCCAATCAAATTTCTCCTATTTCGCCACCCAAGTTACAAGCTTTTTCACTTTTAGCCCTCACCAGAAATTATATATATTCGATAGCAAAAATTGTGTAAATTTTTTTTTTTATATATATATATATATATATTGACAATTATTTTGAGAGCGGCTCTAAAATATTATTTTTTTTCAAATGTTTTTTCTAGCTAAACCACGCGCGATTCTAGGAGCGTGTACATATAGTTCTTTCCTATTTATTACTTGTATATATAATAAATAATTAATACATGCAAGTTGATGGTTTTTTGGGCCTTTTTAAACATTTTTTTGTTTACGTCAGAGAGCATCTGAATAGAGTAATGGATAATAAGAAAGTGGCAAACACACAATTCCTACTCACGAACACTGTACAAACCACCCACCCAAAAAAAAAAAAAAAAAAAAAAAAAACCCCACAAAGAAGTGCATGAATTTAGACCTTTTTAGTTTTACCATTTTGAGTTTCATTTGCTCTTTCTTGAGCTAAAGAATCCAAAATCAATTTGTACTTGTTTGTTGTGAGTGTTGGATTAGATGGGGGTGTTTTCTTGATTTGTAGTTGACTTTATAACGGGAATCCCCAGAGTTTAAGAGGGGTTGTTTGGGGGGGGGGGGGGGGGGGGTTTAGGTGGTGGGGCCAGTTCTTTTGTTAAGAGGAATCTTCTCTTGTAGGCAGACTTTACTTGAAGAGAATCATCAGAGCTAATGACAGATAATAGTAACCAAGAGAGAGAGATATATTTGTGATTGGTGGGATGTGGAGGGGAATTGGAGAGGGGAAGATATAAGAGGGACATTTAGTCCCTACACATGTTTTGTTGCTGATGTTGCTTCTTCTTAGACAGCCACACAAGAACATTTCCAGCCAAAGTTTACATTTTTACTGCACAAAAAAAGAATGAATAGAGCAAAGTTTTGACCTTTGGAATATCCAAGAATCTTTTTTCATAGTGAGTTCCTCTTCCTCTCATTTCCTCTTTTGTCTCTATGTTCTCAACTTGGATCATTCGTCTTATCTCAGCTATGTCTACAATGTTTTTCTGTTCTCGTCAATTTTCTTACCTTTTTCACCTTTCAAATTTGTTTTATGTCTCATCCCCTTACTTATTTGTATAGCTACTCTATGCAACTTTCTTTTGTTATAGGTACTGTTGTATAGATCTATATTTTGGTGGTAGCTGGTTATTTCTTCTACTTACTTTTTGACTTTGGAATCAGATATGTATACCAAGATTGCAAAATCCAACTTGGTGGAATATGTTGATATCTACATATATTTGATTCTGGAACTAAATAATATTTGAGAAGTTCTTCTTTTTATTGTTGTTTTGAGATTCTTTGGTTCCTCTATCCTTTTTGCTTTACTGCTGATTCTAAGTTAGAACATAATTTTGGCAGATTTGGTTTTTCAAGGCTGGAGCTTTATTAGGTTGTATTGTGTCTAGAAGGATTCTTAGTGATTACCATAAATTTGGATCAAGTACAGTACTAATCTTAGGAATTTGAAGACAGATTGAGTGCAGATGGATGAAAGCGTTATTCCTTCGAATCCTTTCTTGACAAACCAATCTGATTATCTCATGGATTTGGATTATATGGATGGATTATTGTTAGAGGGATGTTGGTTGGAAACTACTGATGGTAATGAATTCTTGCAACATAGTCCAGCCACTTTCAATGCTCCATTTGATTCTTCATTTATGTGGCCTAATACTATAGATACCAACAATGTAGATTTTAGTGGGATCCCATCAAAAGATACTCAACAAGAAAAGCAAATTCAGCCTTTTGGTGAGAATGTAAACAATGCCATGTGTACTTCAGGTCAATCGGAAAATCATTTAGTTGAAGCTCCAGAGTTGAATAGAAGGTGGTGGATTGGACCAAAAACTTCATCTTCTGTAATGGATAGATTGATTTGGGCACTTGGACACATAAGAGATTGCTCTAGGGATAAGGATATACTTCTTCAACTATGGGTGCCGATAAATAGGGATGGAAGGCGTGTGCTCAGCACAACTGATCAACCTTTCTTACTTGACCTTAATTGTCCGAGGCTTGCCAACTACCGTCAAGTCTCTGTAAAATATCAATTTCCTGCAAATGAAGATTCTAAGGAGATTGTTGGATTGCCAGGCCGAGTGTTTGCAGATAGAGTTCCTGAGTGGTCGCCTGATGTTAGATTCTTCCGGAGCGAAGAGTATCCACGTGTTGAACATGCTCAGCAGTATGATGTACGGGGCACCCTTGCTGTTCCTGTATTTGAGCAAGGTAGTCGTAACTGCTTGGGTGTTATTGAAGTTGTCATGACCACACAGAAGATCAAGTATCGCCCGGAGCTTGAAAGTGTGTGTGAAGCTCTTGAGGTTTGTCATTCCCTCTAATTTGTTTTTGTTAGATAGCTTAAGTTTTATATTCCTAATAGGCTTCGATAATATAAAGCTCAGTATAAAGAAATGTATTGCTGTTTCACATGTTAGTTAATTTGTTGTGGCTTTAAAGAAGTAGTATCCCTGACAATTTCTTGGTTGTTTTAGGACAGTGCTCATGGGCTTTGAAGTCTTTATTTCACTTAGCGAAGGAGTGGCACTTTTAAAACTGTAATTAGTTCTTGTGATTTCTTGGTTATCAGAAAGAATAATTTTGTGCTTTACTTATACAATATGATAGTTCAAAAAGATCAAGATGAAATGCCAATTCCAAATGAATTAATATTCGATGAGGCTACAGAGATTTAGACGATATAGTTAAGTTTACAAAAACTACATTACTTAGTCAAGAAAAAAAACTAGTACGTTAGGAAATCAGAAGGATCTGTAACACGTTGAGTTCCATTAGTACTTGTTGCCAATTTCTTCACTTTGCTAATTTATCTAATCATTTGATGTTCCTCTCCTTTATTTAATCCTCATTATTGCTCTTAGTTGGGGATCAAATTGTTATAGTCTCATAAGCTGCATTCTGTTTAGTCAAGATTTTCGGTGTTTGTTTTTTCTTGTGCATAAGTCTTGCTTTTGTTATCCACATGGAATTGCTTGTTTGTCCACACTTTGGTAATATAGTGAGGTTCCAGTTTCCTGAAATTCTCTCAAACTTCTTATTTCTTAATAGGCTGTTAATCTCCGGACTTCCGAAGTTTCAACCACTCAGAATGCCAAGGTAATTGGACTGAACTTGCAAATGAAAGCATTTTTTGAAGACTATAAAATTTTTCAGCATGATATATTGAATAATTTTATCAGGTATGTGATTTGAGCTACCAACCGGCATTATCTGAGATTCTAGAGGTTCTGAAATCTGCATGCGAGACACATGGATTGCCATTAGCTCAGACATGGGTTCCGTGCGTTCAACAAGGCAAAGGAGGTTGCCGCCATTCTGAGGAAAACCTTATTCATTGTGTTTCCACAGAGGATTCTGCTTGCTATGTAGCTGACCCCCACGTTCGGGGTTTTCATGAAGCTTGCTCTGAGCACCATTTGCTCAAAGGGCAGGGTGTTGTTGGGAGAGCATTCATGACTAATCAACCATGCTTTTCAGCTGATCTGACCTCTTATAGCAAGACAGAGTATCCACTTTCTCATCATGCACAAATGTTTGGACTGCAAGCTGCAGTAGCTATACGTCTGCGGAGTATCTCAACTGGTTCATGTGACTTTGTTTTGGAGTTCTTTCTACCCTCAGACTGCAGAAATCCTGAAGAACATAGAAGAATGCTTACTTCATTGTCCATTATCATACAAAATGTTTGCCGGACTTTGAGGGTTGTGACAGACAAAGAGTTGCAGGAAGAAGCTGTTTCTATAGGCGAAGCGGCAAAACCCTCATTTATTAGATCCAATAAAGAACACACTGAAACTTCTCAAGAAAGGACATCGTGGACCTCTTGTGACGCAGAGTTCCAGGAGAGTTCTACTGTTGTTTCTGCATTCCAGGATGAAAAACCAGATGAAACGCTAAGGAAAGAACCTGTGGAGTTTAGGCACCATAATGATTCTGGTTATGGGATGGATTTTGCCTTAAATGAAAACCGTTCTGCTTCTGGGGAGGGTGTCTCTCGTAATGGTAAAAAGGGAGACAGGAGACGCACAAAGGCTGAGAAGACTATTACCTTGGAAATTCTTCAGCAATATTTTGCCGGTAGCTTAAAAGATGCTGCGAAGAGCATTGGAGGTAAGCATCAGTTGTCAAGTAACTTTCATAAATAAGATCCAAATGCATGCCTTTTTTACCTCTGCTTTCTCATTTTGGTTTATAATTTTTATACTGATCCTATAGGTTGCTTTATCCTGTTGGACCTTTAACATACAAAAATTTTAACCTGTCGTTTGCTGCTTCTTCTGTCCCCTTCTTTCTAATTCTTGAATTACAGTTTGTCCTACCACTCTGAAGAGGATATGCAGGCAGCACGGAATTAAACGCTGGCCTTCTCGAAAGATCAAGAAGGTTGGTCACTCCTTACAAAAGATCCAACGTGTTATTGATTCAGTTCAGGGTGCCTCTGGCTCTTTACAAATTGAATCCTTCTATTCAAACTTCCCAGAGTTAGCATCTCCAAATGTATCAAGATTGAGCCCTTTTGCAGACTCAAAGTCAAATGAACATCAAAAGGCCTTGAACGCGCAACAAGAAGGATGCGTTATGAGCCCCCATGCTGCTGCATCTAAGTCACCCTCATCTTCTTGCAGTCGAAGTTCCAGTTCAAGTCAATGTTGTTCATCTGGGACAAAGCCACAATCTTACCCTTTGAGTATTGCTGGTAATGATGATCCAATTGTCCAGGAAGAGTCTGTTGATAACGCAGTGAAAAGGGTTAAGAGTGAACCGGAGCTTCATTTATCAAATGAAGCACTGAAGATTTTACCAAGATCGCAAAGCCATGCATGTGTTGCTGAGAATCCTAAATCAGAAAGCCTTCTAGTGAAGAAGGGTCCTTTGAGATCTCAAGAAGAAGCTCCACGAGTAAAAGTAACACATGGAGAAGAAAAGATTAGGTTCCGGATGCAAAACAGTTGGAGATACAGTGAACTGTTGAGAGAAATTACTAGGCGCTTTGGCATAGATGATCCCAGTGGACTTCAACTCAAGTACATGGATGATGACTCTGAGTGGGTTTTATTAACATGCGATGCAGATCTAGAAGAATGTATTGATATTTGCATGTCTTCCCAAAACCAAATGATCAAGCTCATTTTAGTTCGTGATTCGCAGCATCATATTGGAAGCTCTTTCGGTAGCAGCAGTCCCATATTAGTGCAGTAGAGAAGTGGTGTAGCTCTAGTTGCAATTAGTTGCCAAAATGGACATAGTTTCCTCTTTTAGGATTAGATCTGAAATGTTGATTGCTACACATAGTAGATTCACTCTATTTGAGTTTCATGTAAGTCACACTATTACAAATGTATTGAGCCATAAGGCAGTAATTGTTTCATTATGCATGGGAAGAAGGGCATTCAGTTTATTACAAAGGTTATATGTAAGATCCTTCTCAAGTTGAACTCTCTAATGAAGAGATGAAAGGGTTTGATTAAGGCTGTATGTAGATACTGACAATCCTTTGATAACACTGACCTGAAATATTTTAAGAGAGCCATAACTATTGTTCATCAGATCATTTTAATGGCCTCGCAAAATTTTAGGCGATTCAAATTCAGTAGACCGGATTCATGCAGATGGCGTGGACTATAGCACACGAAAATTTAGAAATCTCCAAATTCTACTTTTTTGGCCCTAAAATGCCAAAAACGAGGAACCGTCATGCCGAAGCCATAATTATTGTTCATTAGATCATTTGTGATAGCCCCACAAAATTTTAGGCGATTCAGATCCGGTAGTTCGGATTCATGCAACATGGCGTGGACTATAGCGTACGAAAATTTGAAAATCGGTTCGAATTCTAGTTTTTGGCCCTAAAATGCCGAAAAAGGTGGAACGGTCATGCCGAATCCTGGCCCCACAAAATATTAGGCGATTCGGATTCGGTAGTCCGGATTCATGCCACTGGCGTGACACACGAAAATTTGAAAATCGGCCCGAATTCTAGTTTTTTTGGAACTAAAATGGCAAAAAACGAGGAACGGTCATGCCAAAGCCATGACTATTGTTCATTAGGTAATTTTTGATATGCTCGCAAAATTTTAATATTCGGATCCGATAACCCAGATTCATGCAGATGACATGAATTATAGCACACGAAAATTTAGAGATCGGCCCAGATTCCAGTTTTTTTGGCCCTGAAATGACAAAAAACGAGGAATGATCATGCCGAAGCCATTGGTATTGTTAATTAGGTCATTTTTAATGGCTGTTGATACCCAATTTTTCCTCAAACTATTTTAAAATTTGCATATGTCCCTTCAAAATCACTTTTTATAATAACTGGTATTTTTTCATAATTTTTCATATTTTATTAATTTCTTTTCCAATTTATTTAGTATTTTAAATTCAATTGTTATTCATAAATTATATTATAAATAATTTCAAAATATTTCCTAGCTCAATATATCATTTTAATCCTATTAGGATTTAATTATTTCACAAATTAGCCAATTTGGCATTATTTAGCTATAATTACAACAATTTTTGCAATTATAGCCTAAATGTACATTTTATACCATTTTAATTCAATAATTAGTCATTTTATATTTTAATATTATTTAATTACTTTAATTTCAATTATTTAGCATTAATTTCATTTTATATAATTATGAGCTATTTTTATTAATTATTTATCTATTTTTAACATGTATTTAAAAAATAGCCACCTTTAATTCCAATTCTAGCCTAATTTCACCCGGACCCCAACCCAATTAACTAGCCCAAACTACCCAAGACCAAACCTAAAACTACCCGGCCCATTCCAGATTCAATCTCGACCATTGATCAAATTTGATCAACGGTCCAGATAATCCCTTCCTAAAATAAACCTAATGACTACCCTCCCCCTCTCTCATTTTCCCCTCACTCACTCCGACGTCTCAACTCTCTCCTCTCTCTCAACTCTCTTGTCTCCTCGACTCCCTTTGCTAAACCTAGCTCCCTTTCTCCGGTCGTCGCATTGCCGGAAATTATGGTGGTTTCACCACCCCAGCCTCATGACTCCCTCTTTAAACGCGTGTCACCGCTTTTGAAGCCCTCAAGTGAACCAGAGGCGGATCACTCACCTCCTATGATCTCATGCCATTTTTCCGGCCATCCATGACCGTCCGAGTAAGATCTTACCACTTTCCGGTTAACACCGGTGATTTTGAGTTACTTCTCCTTTTCTCTTCGAAACCCTAACTTCTAAACTCTCGATTCTTCTAGATCTATAACAGATCTATACATGTTACGAGTTATTTCCATGTTTTCCTCAAAGATTTTCCTGTTTCCTAAATGATTCTTCATTTTTTCAAACTAGGGTTTTTAAAACCTTTTTCAAAACAGTTCTCTTTCTGATTTCTTAGAAC
>ML378123.1:71774-89274 GCA_005239525.1 Nicotiana knightiana | reverse complement strand
GTGGTTAAACTTCTTTGTTATAAAACTATTTCAATCAAGTTTCCCTCTTCAAAACTGTTTTCTTTCTTACCCTTTTCAAAACTGTTTCTTACTTAACCTTTTCAAAACTATGTCGAGCACTCTCACCCTACTCTTAGATCATTAAGTTCTACCCCCTCTGTGTGAGCATTGCCTTGGGACCCTTGAGCTCCCTCTGAACTTTGACACACAAAGGCTGGACATTCCACACTGCACTTACTCTATCTTGGCTATGAAATCTGGGTTTGAGCACTTCCCGGGATCCCTTGAGGTCCTTAGGGAACTCTGACACACCCGAATTATGAAAAGGTTGTGAAACATTACTTGGCATTGAGGACCTGGAGACTTGGTCCTAGTATGAAGGCTCCCTATAGTTAACTTCTTCTTTTCTTACTTTAGTTATGTAATTCATATTCAGAGGCTTGTAATAATTATTTGTAAAAAACTCTTTGGGGTGGATAGTGAAAAGGGATGAGTACTACGCATGCTATAGTTATTAAAGGGTAGAAACATGTCCTTAGGTTTATATTTTTGATTGCGTAATAGAAACCACGTTTAGGATTCATGCATGCACTAGAAACCATGCCTCTTAGGTCCTATGTCTATTGTTTTCAGCATATGCATATTACTTATAAATTTCTGTGTTAAAACATGTTAATAATTGGTACTTTGCCATTATGTCATACGCTGCTATGTACACTTAGAAATCATGCTTTAGGATAAAAACAACACTAATAAACAGATCGTTCCATCTCTTCTGCATATTCTGAAAGCATGTTCAAGCATTTATGCATTTAGGAAATCTTGCTTAAGTCCTGCATGTATGTCATTTTGAATTTTTGTGCATTAGATATCCTGCCATTAGGTTAAATTCACATCTGTTTAGGCATCTCTAGTAAATCAATAAAAACAGATTCACATAACTGGTAATAATTCCTAAATCCTGGACATTTAGAAAAACATGTTTATTGATATAATTCAAACAGTCTTTAATAATCCTTGCAACTAATGAGCATTGTCCCACGCCTAGGCAAGCCTTAGGTGATTAATGTTGTTAAAATTGGAAGTCTGCTTCTTTATGTATACTGATTAACCATCAGCAGGTTTAAAATCAGTAGGAAAAACTGATTAGGACTTCCTCTATGAGTTATGAAATAAAAGGCCTGTTTCTTTGACATTTTTAAATCACCTAGATACCATGCTTTAGGATTCTGAATTAATATGGACCTTAACTGTGCATGAGTCATGCTGTTTATATGTACTATGTGCAGAGGTATACCTGAGCCTTTATTTGCTTTCCATGCTTTCCCCTTTGCTGAAGTCCTATATGTTTTATTATGTGTCGACTTAGTAATTTTAACCTTTAAAACCTGAGGGTCTGCCTAACACCTCCCTTTAGGATAGGAGTCCTAATTTCCTCCGGGACTAATAGGAAGGGACGGGTAACAACATGTAATAGAGTTCGTGCCCAACACGCGCTTTAATTACCTTCACGGGGTGAGAAATAGTAGAATATAGATATGATGACCGGTGCGCTAATACCACGTGTAGCCCCTCTTCGAGGAGTATCATACCGGGTATTGCATTGATGTGATCCATATTATAAACAAACGTAGGAACCCCTTTATTACCATAACATGCTTAGATTGTAATTCTTTTCAAAATCTAGCTTTAACTTTAACTGTTTCTAAAATTATGTGTACTTAGACTAAATCCCCTACTATTTGAGCCATATTTGTTTATTCGCTAATTGTACAAAATTCACAAAAGCTGTTTGGCCGGGAACCACACTTGTGGATCCTGAGGGGTGCCTAACACCTTCCCCTTAGGATAATTTCAAGCCCTTACTCTGTCTCTGGTTAACAACCTAGTTATAGATAAACCCCTTAGGTTCCCTAACGCACCTCAAACCCGTTAGGTGGAGACTCTCCTCTCTTCACTCTTCCTTAAAGGAGTTGTCCAAAAATGTCAAAAACCCTGACCGATCCGAAAGGAGAGAAAAAGGGGGGCGCGACAACATGGCGACTCTGCTGGGGAATTATAGGCTTTTAACATTACAAACTGCTTTGTGAATTTGTCCGAGTATGCTTTGTTTGATATTTGCTCCTTTCCTTTTCCCCCCTCTACGTGCAATTAATTGTTTATCTCGTTCGAATATTTATTCCTTCCAAAAGGCAAAACTGACATGTTTCTTTATTTTCCTTTGTAACCGCTTTGAATCATAACTGTTGTATTTACCGCTTTTCTAACGTGCAAATACATGACAACTTGTTTTTAATGATTATTTATCATTGCATAAACATGCTCAACATTCATACTCCAGTCGTGCCAAACAAAATACTATAGCAACGCTAAGCGGTTGCGCTCTTCCTATATTATTACTCCCTAAATTCAGAAAGGCTTATTTGCGGTAAAGCTAGTCGATCAGCGGTGCAGTCGACGGTTTCGTGCCTTTCCCCCTTGAGTTGTCCGCTCAAGGGTACCAATCTAAAACCCTATAGAAACCTTACTCTGTTATGTTTTTTCATGCATCATGGTCAAACCTAGCCAGGCTAAAGTGTGGTTCGCACGATAGCTTTTAAGATTGCCTTATCCAAAAGTCCACTGGGTTTCCCTAAACCCAAACGAACATCATCACGTTCTGTGTATTTATTTGGAGAACTAAATGCTTTATGCTAATTGTTGATGTTAAATAGTCGAGTCTGGTGGGGGTCAGGGTCTAATCCTGTTTGCCTTACAGAAATATGAGGCACGAAGTCCCCATATTCGGCATGGTCTCCAATATCCATCCAAGATTGCTAAGTTGGTGGGAAGATTTGCATTCTAGTGACAAAACTCTCGTCAGAAAATACTTGGGCAATCTACCATCTCTCTTAGAGATCCAGCCTAACAATATGATAATAGAGGCTGCTACCCTGTTCTGGGATTGTGAAAGGTCCGTGTTCCGCTTTTGGGACATTGAAATGACACAGTTTCTGGAGAAAATAGGAGGACTGGCTGGCCTAGAATGGGAAACCCGGGGGTTGCTAATTCCTGAGAACCGCACATGCAAAGGTTTCCTCAAAATGATGGGTCTGAGGAAGAATGCAGAACTGGTATGCTTAAAGGAGTCATACATCCCTTTTGACTATTTGTATGAAAGGTACGGTCACAGCAAATCATACCATACCTACCACGACGAGTTTGCCATCACATCCTTGGGACACATCCATCGTAGAGTATTCGTCTTCATGTTTTGCTTCTTGGGTCTGATTGTGTTTCCAATGAAGAAGGAGAGAATCCACACTAGACTGGCCATGGTAACCAAGACACTAATGGAAGGAATTGGTGGGAAAAACTTCAGCATTTTGCCTATGATCATTGCAGACATATATCGAGCCTTGGAAAAGTATCAACGAGGGGCAAGACACTTCGAAGGCTACAATCTACTACTTCAGCTTTGGCTCATGGAACATCTCCAAAAGGACGAATACCGACAAGAAATTCATCGAAGAGTTTGGGATGACCACATCACTTTCCACCATCCAAAGCGAATGAATTACATCCCCGACATGTTTGCTCAGCCTGAGAACGCCAAAGGATGGGTCGAGCTCTTTGATAATCTGACTGAAGAACAGGTTCAGTGGATGTTCGAGTGGTTTCCGACAGAGGAGTTCATCGCCCGTTCCAGAGATGCACCGTTCCTAATACTAATTGGTCTAAGAGGAACATACCCTTACGTCCCTCTTCGATTTATGAGGCAAGCGGGTAGGAAGCAAGTCATACCCAGGGTCGACAAGATGAGCCATCTTCGAGATGACTTCCAAAATAACGATAGTCCTCACAAGTGCCAAGCCCAGCACATGTGGCACTGCAAGATTGTAATGTAGAAGGACACCATTGAGCCAAACAGATATCATACCGGTTTTACCCTTTTATCTTGGTTGGTTGGTAGAAAATTGGGGTGGTCTGAGCGAGCCAGAGTTCGTTCAGGGCCACAGGGTTATAGATAAAAAGGCCGAGGCACAAGTCAAATACAATCATCTCCGCAAGAGGATCCGTGAGTGTGAGGATGAGCACCACGAAATAAATGAGTCTAGAAATAAATTGATCGAGGAATGGAAATATATGACTATCAGCACCAACAAAAGGTTAGGGTATTTGGAGCGAGGCATAGTGGAGCTGGAGGAAAAATTTCTCAATAGGGTTGGAGACTGTCAAAAGGCTGAAGGGACCGAAGGTGGACATCTAGCCAGGGCATACCTGTTGCTGGGACTTCATGAGTTGGGGAAACTGTACGAGGGAAGCAAGAATTTTGAGTCTGGGGAAGGTCCTTCTGGGACCAAGTAGATAGGAACGTCTTTCTTTTACTTTATCAATGTAATAAGGCCAATGGCCATTAGTGACTTTTACTTCCTGTTTATTTGGTGTCCTTTTGGGATTCGTCTATTTTCTTATCAATAAAATGAGGCATTTAGCATCTTAAGTTCTCCAAATAAATTTGTCGCTAGGCCTACCTCGGGCACAAAAGAGGTCCCCAAATTAGGACGCGCTTTACATTCCCGCACTATGTGTTTAAATACCACAATACTTTTCATCATCCTCACTGACTTGGCTACCTTTTATTTTTGTTTTCCTCTTTCTTTATTTATTTATTACCCTCCCCAAAGGTTAGTTCGTGAACTCTGGCATCATCATCCTATCTTACCAGATCCAGGGGCCCTCCACCCTCTCATCCTCTTAGTCCTCCCAAAGGCAAGAACAAAGGCAAAAAGAAAATGGAAGATTCAGGCAACAACAGAAATGAGAATGTGGTTGAACGGGTAGAGGCCATAGATGGCCAGGGTATTAGGATTCAGAATGAAACTGTATCACAGATGGAACAGAAGTTTTCAAAGTTTCAAGAAGATCTTGATAAAGTTCGGAATATGGCAAACCTGTCATTCTCCCTCCATGTCCCAAACGTCAACATCCAGAATCCTACACCTCCTCAAAACATCCCAAAACAGCAAGATCATCCCGAAAATCATTATCACAACACCCCACCAAAGAACCAAACTCTTCCAGCGTAAGACAACGCCTGCCACACTCCAATAACACTCCACTGCTTATGCCAGAACCTCAGAACTCCACAAACGACCATTTCCACACTCACGCGCCAAGCCACCATAACAATCCCATCTACGTGGAGACCATGCCACACCCCACTCCCCCTATCACATACACACCTGAGTCTGACGAAAGGGACCTGCTTATCAAGAGCTTGGACAAAGAACTTAGGATGCTGACCAGCCGGATTCAAGGCGTCGAGGGAATCAAGGGACTCGAAGGGTTGAACTATGAAGACCTCTGCATACAACCCGATGTTGAACTGCCCGAGGGATACAAACCTCCTAAGTTTGAAATGTTTGATGGTACATGGGATCCAAGGGTCCATCTGAGAACTTATTGTGACAAGTTGGTTGGAGTAGGGAATGATGAAGGAATCCGCATGAAGCTGTTCACGAGGAGCTTGAAAGGAGATGCGTTGTCTTGGTACATCAGCCAAGATCCCAAGAAATGGTCGAATTGGGTGAGCATGGCATCTGACTTTATGGACAAATTCAGGTTCAACACAGAGAACGCACCCGACATGTTCTATATTCAGAATTTGAAGAAGAATCCCACTGAGACATTTCGCAAGTACGCTACTCACTGGAGGTCCAGAGCTGCCAAGGTCAGTCCTGCCTTAGAAGAGGAACAAATGAACAAGTTCTTTGTCCAGGCTCAAGACCCGCAGTACTACGAACGATTGATGATGACCGAGAACCACAAATTCTCCGATATTATCAAGTTAGGGGAGAGAATCGAAGAGGGTATTAAAAGTGGTATGGTCACGAATTTTGAAGTCTTGCAAGCTACAAATAAGGCTTTGCAGTCTGGTGGTGTGTCTAAGAAAAGAGACACGGGAGCCGTGATGGTTGCACAAAGAACCAAATCCCCACTCAAATACCAAACTTACCCAACACCTCCACTTATATATCAACCAACCCCAAATTACCAAGCACCCTCACCCTCATACCAAGCTCCACCATCCACTTATCAATCACCTCCACCACCAACTTATCAATCACCTCCACTACCGACATATCAACCTGCTTCACTCAGATACTCTCAACCCGCTCCTGTCTACCACACTTAATATTCTCAACCATCCCATTTCCAATCACCCCCTGCACGCCAAAACTTCCCTAGACCTCGTCCTAATTTTGATCGCAGACCTCCAAAATAGTATACCGACATCGCTGAACCCATCGACCAGCTGTATGAGAAGCTCAAAGCTGCTGGTTATGTCACCCCCATCCCTGCTGCAATCCCTGAGAATCCTTGTCAGTGGGTTAACCCAAACAAGTCCTGTGCATATGACTCCGGCATGAAGGGGTACACCATCGATGAATGCCGCTATTTGAAAGACAAGATACAATCCCTGATTGATAACAAGATCATTGTGGAAAAAGATCCCGCTCCGAATGTCCGCAACAATTCTTTTCCAGACCATAAGGGTGGAGGTATCCACATGATTAAAATCGAAGATGATTGGGACCCCGAGGGATCAAAGAAGCCAACTGTTACTCTCAACCCAATCATAGTCCATATTCAGCCGTCTGCGGATGCTGAGGTAGATATGTCTGTACCTCTCGAGTATGAAGCGTCTCCACCCGCAAAGACACCGGTACCAATTGAAGATGAGTTCGTGTCTCCGAAAAATGTACCTGCACCATTTGAGGTTGACACCTTACCACCCCAGGCACATGTTCCATTCGAAGTGAGGGTAGCTGCGCAAATCACGGTGGCGATATCGACGATGCCACCTTTCTATACAAATTCTGTACAGCCGAGGCGAGAAGGAAATGCAAAGTCAAGAGTGAAGAAGTTGTTGCAGCGCAGGGTATGACAAGAACTGGTAGAGTCTATACCCCTGAACATCTGGCTGAGTCCAGCAGGCAGGCTTTCAATCGGCCTCCCATTATCGAGATAGGTCCGGACGACCTTTGGAGGAAATTACAGGCCAAGGAGTATCCGGTCATCGACCTGCTGGACAAGACGCCAGCGCAAATATCCATCCTCTCTTTGCTGCAGAATTCCGAGACGCACATGAATGATTTATTGAAGGTGTTGAACGAAGCCTATGTGCCGAACAACATCACTAGAGGGGAAATGGCCAATATGGTAGGCCAAGTGCTAGAAAGACACAAGACCACTTTCCATGAGGACGAGCTGCCACCTGAAGGGCTGGGTCACAACAAAGCACTGCACATCACTGTGCAATGCGAAGATTATTTCATCACCAGAATCCTGATCGATGGAGGATCCAGTCTTAACATCTTTCCGTTGATAACACTCAAGAAATTGGGTAAAGGGATGCATGAGATAAAGGATGCAGAAATCAATGTGAAAGCTTTCGATGGATCTCAAAGGTCCACCATTGGTGAGATAAGCCTATGCTTGCAAATGGGAGCAACCTGGTTTGAGATTGACTTCCAAGTGATAGATATGCCAGCGTCCTACAACCTGTTATTAGGGAGACCCTAGATCCATGCTGCTGAGGCCGTAGCATCAACATTACATCAGGCTGTGAAGTTCGAGTGGAACCAACAAGAGGTGATTATTCATGGCGATGGTAGCTGATGTGTGGCTAGAATTCATGGTTTAACGCATTATGTACCTTACATTTTATGTGCTTTAATGGTAAAAATACACCTCGTTTGAGCATAAATGGAGTCTATTTCATGTGTAGATGAATCGACTATGGAAGCCGAGCTAAATGGATGCATAAACGTCAAAAATGCGCTCATGAATCAAAAGGAGTCATACCAGGCTTTAGCCAGGCTTTAGACATGTAAAGCCTGGTCATACCAGGCTTTAGCCAGGCTTTAGACTTGTAAAGCCTGGTCATGCCAGGCGTTAGGCTTGTAAAGCCTGGTCATGCCAGGCGTTAGCCAGGCATTAGGCCTGTAAAGCCTGGTCATACCAGGCATTTGGCAGGTGTTAGACATGTAACGCCAGGTCCTAGATTTGACCCAGTCCGAGTTTTAAAGGCTTTAAGTGTTTCCCGATTTGACTAGAGGTATCCTACACGTTTAGGATTTTTCCAAAAATATATAAATAAACCCAAAAACACAACTTTGAGGGACTTATGCCATTAGAGACAAGAGGAGATTGTGGAACACTACTCAGAAGATCAAAACATTGATTTTTACATCCTTTATTCCTTACTTTGTAATTTAATTATGAAGGTTATTTTAGATTTGATTACTATGAGCATAAGTAGCTAATTTATTTAATCTAAGGTTTTGGTGGAAACCATTGGGGGATGAACTTATTGTGATATTAATATAGTTTTGGTTGGTTGTTAATCTCTATTTATTCAACTACGTTCTTGTTGTAGTTAATTGAAAGGATCCTCAATTAGCCGTGCCTATTTATTATGTATCTACTTGAGAGAGATTGCATATTTAGGTAGTTGTTTGAACAACATCACTCCCGGAGTATAGACGAAATTCATAACCGAGGGTTTAGAGGTTGGATTAGAAATAAAGATACCTCGGGTGCAATCTAAAGTGAACTGTAATGCAATCTAGCTAGCGTAACTTGAGAGAGTGCGTCTAGTAAATTATCATAATTACTTGAGAGAGATTTATGGTAGCTAGAGTGTTCATGATTAATAGATGCAACTAATCAAACTATAGGAAGTATCCAAGAAAGAAGTTCACCGACGGGGGAAACCATAAACTTAGACGTTTATTATAATTGTTTACTCCGCATTGTTAGTTAATCTTTAGTTTATTAATTTTGCTCATTAGTAGTAGTAAAACATTACCAAGTGATATTCATAATTCTTGAGAAAGTTGATTTAGTGAAAGTTTAGTATTCTGATGGCTTGATTGATACATTAATTCCCTGTGGAATCGACTCTGGGCGTAATACCCCAGATTATATTTGCAACGCCTGTTTAGTCTTTCTATGAGACATAGTTGAGCGTGATCAAATTTTGGCGCCGTTGCCGGGGACTTAACGGTATTATCAAGTGTAGCTGTAGGTGTACATATTGCTAGGTTTCAAGTTTGATTTTTTTAGTATGTGAATTTTATTTTCTTTATTTTAGCTATATTTATTAATTTGAAAAACATGGCATCGTGGAATTATGAGAGTTTGGATGTTGGTAATTCTACTTTTGATCCTCGTTATGCATATTATGGAGGAAGCCACCCAGGGCGAAATTATCAAAATATTCCCGAGGAGATACGTGTGGAATCTGTGTGATATGTGTGGTGGTAAATATAGTCACTTTCATGGTTGTGCTTATATTTCTTATCTTCCCCCAACCCCTTACTTTGATGGTTCTTCTTTTTCTTGTGAAGTTAATAGAAACAAAGAACCCAGTGATGATGACCTGAAAAGGATTGAGGATATGATGAAGTGCCTTTTGGAACAACATGAGGAGATACAACTGCGGGTACAAAGGCAAAATGCAACTATTCGCAACTTGGAGGCTCAAGCGAGTCAACTAGTTGAAGCCTTTAATGCTCAATATGCCAATATTATGGATAGTAGCCAGGAGCAGCGTACATTAGAGATAGAAATTGAGGTGCCAATGGAGGGGTCCAAAGTAGAACCCCAACACTCTAACCAACTAGAATTTGAGGATGCCGATGTTGAAGAAGTAATACTAGAGTCAACCAGGGACGTTGAGGATACAAATTTAGTCGACTCTAGTGTGATTGATGTTGAGGATGTTGAAAGTCCTAAAGTTCATGTATTTGAGTGCATTGGTCCTCACTCCAAATATTTTTCCACATTGTGCTTGGATGATGACATGGAAATAGATTCATCCGAGCCGATTAAGGAGTCAAGGAATGAGGAACAAGATGCCTACATTTTGGAATTTTTCTTGCCAGAAAGACAGGACTACATACCTTATCTAAAGGCCAAGAAGTGTAAAATAGTACAATGGTTTCTCGGGCCAATTAGATTTTTCCACCACTCCCGGAGCATAACCGAAAACTTGAAGTCAAATTGGGGGTCCAATTCATAAGTTCGAAGTGGAGGCAGAAAGTGATTCATGTCGCGCCGCGATGTTAAATCAAGCGCTTGTTGGGAGGCAACCCAACTTTACTGCTTTATTTTATTTTATTTTGTTTTTATTTTTTTGTTTTATTTTTTCTAATTGTATTATTTTTGTAGTGTCAATTTTTTGATTTTTTAGGAGTATGGAACGCAAAGCCGCTGGAAGGATGCAACAACAAACCAGATGGTTGGAACTAAATGTGAGGTACCCGCACGAAGGACCAGACCTGGGAGAAGTCTGAGTACCCCATGAGATGCTAGTGCTTCGGCCTTTGGCCTACCCGAGAGTTTTTTTTACCCTCTTGTATGTATGGGTGCGCATTGAGGACAATGCATAATTTTAAGTGTGGGGTGAGGAGATTGTCTGGGTGATTTTCTATGCTATTTTAGTTGTGTTAGTTTAATGGAATAATTTATTTTTTTACAAAAATAGAAATATGTGGACTCTTCCCGACGATGGATCTCCTAGACATTTTTCTTGAGGGAAGTAATTCTAAAGAAAATACCAAAAAGATTTTTGTTTTAGGTAGTGTAGTAATTCCCCCTTGGTTTTTCTTTGGACCGCGGTTCTTTTTCAAGGGTTTTTGTTTGAACCGGGTGTAGTTAGTTTTTGTAGGAAGAGGAGCCATTGTGTTGTGTTTTGAATTGAAGCAATATCTCTTGGCTTTGTTATTCCTTGAGAATAGCAAGTACTTTGGTTGTGACGCTTAGGCTCAGTTTTTGACTCTTATACGTACCTTAAATTGTATGATTTTAAATTTGCTTAACTGCTTTGACTAGAGTGTCTCGATGAATCCAATCCTGAGTGAGTTATGTGCCATGTGTGTGTGAGGTTTGTGTGTTATTCTGTGCATTGCATTTGATGTCTAGAACTTGCCCCGTGTGTTTGCAAAGCGAAATAGAAGTTTTGTTCAGTCTTGGAAGTGATATAGGCATTTCTTTGTTGAGCCAGCTATGTATATTTTACCCGCCTAATTGTTATGTATCGTAGTTAACCTCTTTAAGCCTGTAACCCTGTTTCTTTGGCAACCACATTACAAGCCTTACCCATTTGTTTGAATTAACTATCTATTTGAGCCTTTTACCCTATCATGAGCACTTGGATTGTTATGAACTGCGTAAAAGTTAAAGTGTGGGGGTGGTTGGTTTGGATTTTGAGTGGAACTAATGAAATAAGGAGAAAGGAGCACTGTTTGAAAAAGTAAGAGTCACTTGGAAAAAAAAAAGAAAAGGAAAAAAGTGGTGACTCTTGATGTAATTGTGCTTAAAGAAGTATGGGGTAATAATATTGATGTGAAGGAGGAGTTTGGTTTGACATAAGTATGGGGTTTGAACGCTACAATATATGTATTAAAGTGCTTAGGGAGGTATAATCACTCTTATATCTAAATATATCCTACCCGTCCCGCAGCCGACATTACAACCAAATAAAGTCCTACTTGATCCTAGACTGAATGAGCTCGATTAGTAGAGTAGTACACTACGGGCAAGCCTATGGTGCATCTTTTGTGGCATATGAAAATTATTTTTGAGAGTGAGGGAATTCTTTCTATCTTGAGTTCCTAAGTGTTCTTAAATTTTATTGTGTGTGGAACTAGCTCTTTGATTTGGTGAGGGGACATGATTCATGAAGGAAAGGTAATGTTGTTTACTTCTATGTTAGAGTAGTTAGTGAATTGTGAATAAAGCATGGTATTTGTGAGTCGATTATTGAGGCGAGGATGTCACACCTTTGTGCTTAAACTATTTTAAAAATTCTTGGTATAACGCGTTAAGGGATTTTCTTAATAAATTGTTTTCATGGGTGTAGTTTAATTGCTCGAGGACGAGCAAATGTTTAAGCGTGGGGTGTTGATGTGTGGCTAGAATTCATGGTTTAACACATTAT
Organism: Nicotiana knightiana; assembly: GCA_005239525.1. NCBI lineage: Eukaryota > Viridiplantae > Streptophyta > Magnoliopsida > Solanales > Solanaceae > Nicotiana > Nicotiana knightiana. The sequence continues at coordinate 77,282 of ML378123.1, read as the reverse complement.
GTGCCTTACATTTTATGTGCTTTAATGGTAAAAATACACCTCGTTTGAGCGTAATGGAGTCTATTTCATGTGTAGATGAATTGAAGATGGAAGCCGATCTAAATGGATGCATAAACGTCAAAAATGCGCTCAAGAATCAAAAGGAGTCATACCAGGCTTTAGCCAGGATTTAGACTTGTAAAGCCTGGTCATGCCAGGCGTTAGCCAAGCATTAGGCTTGTAAAGCCTGGTCATGCCAGGCGTTAGCCAGGCGTTAGGCCTGTAAAGCCTGGTCATACCAGGTGTTTGGCAGGCGTTAGACATGTAACGCCAGGTCCTAGATACGACCCAGTCCGAGTTTTAAAGGCTTTAAGTGTTTCTCGGTTTGACTAGAAGTATCCTACACGTTTAGGGTTTGTCTAAAAATATATAAATAGACCCAAAAATNATATTAATATTTGGTTGGTTGTTAATCTCTATTTGTTCAACTACGTTCTTATTGTAGTTAATTGAAAGGATCCAGAGTTAGCTGTGCCTATTTATTATGTATCTACTTGAGAGAGAGTGCATATTTAGGTAGTTGTTTGAACAACATCACTCCCGGAGTATAGACGAAAGTCATAACCGAGGGTTTAGAGGTTGGATTAGAAATAACGATACCTCGGGTGCAATCTAAAGTGAACTGTAATGCAATCTAGCTAGCGTAACTTGAGAGAGTGTGTCTAGTAAATTATCATAATTAATTGAGGGAGATTTATGGTATCTAGAGTGTTCATGATTGATAGAGTCAACTAATCAAACTATAGGAAGTATCCAATAAAGAAGTTCACCGATGGGGGAAACCATAACCTTAGACCTTTATTATAATTGTTTACACCGCATTGTTAGTTAATCTTTAGTTTATTAATTTTGCTCAGTAGTAGTAGTAAAACATTACCAAGTGATATGCATAATTCTTGAGAAAGTTGATTTAGTGAAAGTTTAGTATTCTGACGGCTTGATTGATACGTTAATTCCCTGTGGGATCGACTCTGGGTGTAATACCCCGGATTATATTTGCAACGCCCCTTTAGTCTTTCTATGAGACATAGTTGAGCGTGATTAGTAGAAAACCCATTTACAGTCGCCAGACTATTCCGGTGATTGAAGGAAGAAGGAAGATGGGTGGAGAAACTTACCACCACATTGAACGGGTCAACGCTATCGACAAAGTCAAATGGTGGGATAGCAGGATCGCAAGTATGATGAATTGGCGAGGGTACGAGCCAGGTAAAGGGCTCGGCAAGAACCTTCAGGGGATCTCCAAACCTATCAAACTCAAGAAGCACAACACCACTTTCGGTTTGGGATACGAATACACTTGGGAAGAATTCACAAACTGGTCGCCACCATGGCGTGGTCCTTATTACCCTTTGGAGAAACCAATACCGCATCTGGAGTAGACCTTCCAGCAGGCCGACATTTTTTATGGATCAGACGAAGAAGAAGCACTTGTGATGTGTGGCTATAATTCATGGTTTAAATCATTATGTGCCTTACATTTTATGTGCGTTAATAATAAAAATACACGTCGTATGTGCAGAATGGAGTCTATTTCATGTGTAGGTGAATTGGAGATGGAAGCCGAGCTAAATGGATGCATAAACTTCAAAAATACACTCAAGAGTCAAAAAGGAGTGAACCCGGCTATAGCTGGGCATTTGAGCTGTAAAGCCTGGTCATACCAGGCTTTAGTCGGGCGTTTGGGCTATAAAGCCTGGTAAGACCAGGCGTTTGGGGGGCGTTTGACCCATAACACCAGACCTGGCTAGGCGTTAGCCCGGTGTTTGGCCTGTAACGCCTGGTCCTTGATCCGGCCCAATCCGAGTTTTGAAGGTTTTAAGTGTTTCCCGATTTGACTAGAAGTATCCTACACGTTTAGGGTTTGTCCCAAAAAATATAAATAGACCCAAAAACACAACTTTTAGGGGGGGGGATGCCATTTTGGAGAGAATATACACACGGGATCATTACGAAGCGAAGGATTTCTCAGTTTTCTTCATCTTAATCTAGTATTTTCAATTTATGGAACACTTATGCAATTGTTTGATTATAGCATGAGTGGATAAACACACATTGTTCTGGGGTTGTGGTTTAGCCATGAATATTGTTATTCGAAATTAATTTAACCTTGATTATAGTTCACTCAATATATGGTTGTTTCTTTTATTCTGTGTTTAATTGCTTAATTGTCTGGCCAGCAATTTGGTTCTATATACTATCTATGTTATGCTTGTGCGATCTTAGGGCAAGCATTAATTTGATGCCGCTATAGAGGTGTTCATGGATGACTTCTCAGTCTTTGGGTCATCTTATGATGATTGTTTAAAAATTCTGAGCATGGTGTTGGCCTGTTGTGAAGAAACGAATCTGGTGTTAAATTGGGAGAAGTGTCACTTTATGGTGTAGGAAGGCATCGTTTTGGGTCATAGAGTATCTAAAAGTGGCATCGAAGTTGATAAGGTAAACGTGGAGGCAGTTTAAAAACTACCTACACCAATTTTAGTGAAGGGTGTCCGGAGTTTCTTGGGACACGCAGGATTTTATAGGCGCTTTACTAAAGATTTTTCTAAAATTGCTACTCCTTTGTGCAAGTTGCTGGAAAAAGATGTCAAGTTCAATTTTGATGCACCCTTCTTGAAGGCATCTGAGGAGCTAAAAAAGAAATTAGTAGCTGCCCCCATAATTGTTGCACCTGATTGGTCAGTACCATTAACTTATGTGTGATGCAAGTGACCATGCAATTGGGGCAGTGCTAGGCCAAAGGAAAGACAAAGTATTTTATTCCATCTATTATGANGATTATGTGAATTATCTGGTGAGTGGGGTACTTCCTCCGGAAATAGAATCTGAAGCAAGAAAGAGGTTCTTACGCAATGTGACTACTGGGATGAGCCCTACCTGTACAAAAAATGTGGTGATCAGTTAATGGGGAAATGTATTCCTGATAAAGAAGTGGAACTTGTGCTGTATGATTGTCATGCATCACCATATGGGGGCCATCATGGTGGCGATAGAACAATGGCGAAAGTGCTACAATCTGGGTTTTTTTTGCCAACGCTATTCAAAGATGCCCACGCATTTGTTAAAAAGTATGACCAGTGCCAACGAACAGGAACAATAACAAGGAAGCACGAGATGCCTTTGAATAATATCTTGGAGGTAGAGATTTTTGATGTATGGGGGATAGACTTTATGGGTCCATTCCCATCATCCAGGGGAAATAAATACATTTTGCTGGCAGTTGACTACGTGTCGAAATGGGTGGAGGCAATTGCATTGCCGACGAATGATGCCATGGTTGTCGCTGTGTTTGTGAAGAAGAATATATTCTCCAGATTTGGTACTCCACGTGCCTTGATTAGTGATGAAGGAACCCACTTTTGCAATCGGTTGTTGAATAACCTTTTAGCTAAATATGGGGTCCGTCATCGAGTTGCAACAGCATATCACCCTCAAACAAGTGGACAAGTAGAGGTATCCAACAGAGAAATTAAGCAAATATTAGAGAAAACGGTGAGTGTGAACAGGAAAGATTGGGCTGCTAAGTTAGATGATGCCTTATGGGCATACAGAACAGCGTACAAAACACCAATTGGAGCATCACCGTACAAGATGGTCTATGGGAAGGCATGTCACTTGCCCGTAGAGCTTGAACATAGAGCATATTGGGCCATCAAGAAGCTAAACATGAACCTTGAAGCCGCGGGTGAGAAAAGATTACTGCAGTAGGATGAATTGGATGAGTTCAGGTTGCACTCATACGAAAATGCCAAACTTTACAAAGAAAAGACCAAGAGATGGCATGACAAACATATAAAGCCGCGTCACTTTGAGCCAGGCCAACATGTATTATTATTCAATTCTAGGTTGAGACTGTTTCCCGGAAAGTNATTTTTTAGTGAATGGACATAGAGTCAAACACTATTGGGGTGGTACCATAAATCGTGAGAAGACCAAGGTCGTGCTCGCTGATTAGTGAGGCGAGATTCTGCGTCGTGCCGCAACGTTAAATCAGGCGCTTATTGGGAGGCAACCCAAGTTTTATTCGCTTTCAAAGTTAACTTCTTAATTTTTTTAGGAATAGATAGAGTTTGAAAATTTTGTCCAATTCATAAGTTCAAAGGGGAGGCATGTAGTGATTTAAGCGTTTGCTCGAGGAGCATGGAAAGCAAAACTAATGGAAAGGATGACGACGCGTCTTGATCAGGGAGTTTCTTGCACCTTACTTTTATTTCTTGTTTTGTCTATATGTGATGCACTGAGGACATTACATGATTTAAGTGTGGGGTGTTGTACATATTTGTTGTGGTTTGCTGTGTTTAGTGTGTTCTCTTGTTAGTAGTTTTAGTTGTTCATGTTAGTAAGTTATTTTTCTTTTAAGTTTTTGTAGTTTTTTCTATTAGTCTTTTTATTTTTTTTTAAAAAAATAGAAATTTGTGGACTTTTCCCAATGATGGATCTCCTAGACAGTTTTTTTGAGGGGAGTAAGTCTAAAGAAAATACAAAAAAGATTTTTGTTTAAGGTAGTGTAGTAATTCCCCATTGGTTTTTCTTTGGACCGCGGTTCTTTTACAAGGTTTTTTTTAATTGAACCGGGTGTAGGCAGTTTTTTTTTAATTTTAGGAGTAGGAACCACATGGTTGAGAAATTAATCGAAGCAATATCTCGGAACTTTGTGATGCCTTGAGAATAGTCAGTACTCTGGTTGTGACGCTTAGGCTCAATTTTTGACTCTAGGATAAATACCTTAAATCGTGGATTCTTAAGTTTGCTTAACTGCTTTGACTGGAGTGTCGTGATAGATCCAATCCTTAGTGAGTTATGTGCCATGTGTGTGTGAGGTTTGTATGTTATTCTGTGCATTGCATTTGATGTCTAGAACTTGCCCCGTGTGTGTGCAAAGCGAAGTAGTAGTTTTGTTCAGTCTTGGAAGTGATATAGGCATTTCTTTGTTGAGCCAGCTGTGTACATTTTACCCGCCTAATTATTATGTATCGTAGTTAACTCCGTTGAGCCTATAATCATGTTTCTTTGGTAACCACATTACAAGCCATAATCCNAAAGGTAAAGTGTGGGGTGGTAGGTTGGTTTTTGAGGGGAACAATTGAAATAAGGAGAAAGATGCACAATTTTGAAAAAGTAAGAGTCACTTAGAAAAAAAAAGAAAAAAAATAGCTGTATTGTTGTGAAAAAAAAAAATATATATATATATATATATTACTTGACAAGTGGTGACTCTTAATGTAATTGTGCTTAAAGAAGTATGGGGTAATACACACACGGGAGGTGTAGTCACTCTTATATCTAAATGTATCCTACCCGTCCCGCAACCTACATTACAACCAAATAAAGTCCTTCTTGATCCTAGACTGAATAAGCTCGATTAGTAGAGTAGTACACTACGGGCAAGCCTATGGTGCATCTTTTGTGGCATATGAATATTATTTCTGAGAGTGAGTGAATTCTTTCTATCTTGAGTTCCTATGT
>ML378123.1:9567-65831 GCA_005239525.1 Nicotiana knightiana | reverse complement strand
CCCCCCCCCGCCCGTTTATAGAACTCATGATCTTTATTTGGTTGCAGGCACTAAGGTTGCAAAATCCCTAAACGAACTGTCCGCCCAGGGGACAACCGTTGTCCAAAATACGACTCTCAAATCTGTTGCACTTGCCGACGTTTGCACATGCCTCAATGCTCCGCAGTCACAATGCTCTCAATAATCACAATGCCACAATTCATCACCAGCTAAGAATTCCACTGTCATTTTATTTCTTTCATAAGGCTACATTTCTGCCTTCCGAGTTTAAGCTCTATCTCCATCTACATTTTGCATAAGACTACTATTCTGCCTTCCAAGGTTAAGATGTACCTCCATCTACATCATTTCATAAGGATACCATTCTGCCTTCTGATACTAAACGCCGTCTCCCTCTGCATTTGCATCTTTGCATAAGGCTACCATTTTGCCTTCTGAGGTTAAGCTCTACCTCCATCTACATCGTTGCATAAGGCTACCATTCTACCTTCTGAGACTTAACTCTGTCTCCATCTGCATTTGCATCTTTGCATAAGGCTACCATTCTTCCTTCCGAGGTTAAGCTCTACCTCCATCTACATCATTGCATAAGGCTACCATTATGCCTTCCGAGACTAAACGCTGTCTCCATATGCATTTTCATCTTTGCATAAGGCTACCATTCTGCCTTCCGAGGTTAAGCTCTACCCCCATCTACATTATTGCATAAGACTACCATTCTGCCTTCCGAGACTAAGCACTGTCTCCATCTGCATTGCATAAGGCTACCATTCTGCCTTCCGAGGCTAAGCTCTTCCTCCAATTTACCTTTCGAGACTAACCGCTGTCTCAAGCACTATTTACTTAGCTTTCCTTTCGGGCTAAGCTCTGCCTTTTATGCGCAAGACTAAGCTCTGTATCGTCATCATCATTCTATTGCATCTGCACTGTCTGAAATATCGCCAACTCATCCAAAGGCGTCATCATTCGGAGGCACCATTTTCATGGCCCGAGAACATCATGCCATGGCCTGAGGATCTCTTTCAACCTCTGCATATCATTATTCAAAGGCATCATGGTTCGGAGGTACCATCCTCATGGCCCGAGAACATCATTTTCATGGCCTGTGAATCCTGCATCAATCAATTCATAGCCCAGGACGTCATCCTTAACCGTCCGAAGACATAATTCATGGTCAAACGAGAATTTGCATCATGTTTAAATTACGCACAATATATGCTTGTATTATTTATTTGTAGGTAATCCGGCGAGCAAACTGCCTTTCGGTAGGATCGGTTCCGCTCCAGTTCTCCTAACCACCCCGTAAGCCGCTTATTCAATCAGTCCTAAATGTTGCGTTCGTTCTTATAAGAAACTTCATCGGTATACTTCATCGATGACTCCAGAACTACATACGACCTAATTTCTATAAAACCAGGGATATGTAGGCAACTCAGAAACCAGGGTGCAACCGGAATCTCTCCAAACCATTTCACTCGGTCAAAATTGGCCATCATATCTTTACCCGACAACTCTTTCATCCTTCCCGGGTAAAGAGGGGCAGCTGTTGATACCCAATTTTTCCTCAAACTATTTTAAAATTTTCATATGTGCCTTCAGAGTCACTTTTTATAATAACTGATATTTTTCCATAATTTTCCATATTTTATTAATTTCTTTTCCAATTTATTCAGTATTTTAAATTCAATAGTTATTCATAAATTATATTATAAATAATTTCAAAATATTTCCTAGCTTAATATATTATTTTAATCCTATTAGGATTTAGTTATTTTACAAATTAGCCAATTATGCATTATTTAGCTATAATTACAACCATTTTTGCAGTTATAGCCTAACTGTATATTTTATACCATTTTAGTTCAATAATTAGTCATTTTATATTTTAATATTAGTTAATTACTTTAATTTCACTTATTTAGCATTAAGTTCATTTTATATAATTATTAGCTATTTTTATTAATTATTTATCTATTTTTAACGGGTATTTAACTAATAGCCACCTTTAATTCCAATTCTATCCTAATTTCACCCGGACCCCAACCTAATTAACTAGCCCAAACCTAAAACTACCCGGCCTAATACAGATTCAATCTCGACCATTGATCAAATTTGATCAACGGTCCAGATAATCCCTTCCTAAAATAAACCTAATGACTACCCTCCCCCTCTCTCATTTTCCCCTCACTCACTCCGTTGTATCAACNTGGTGGTTTCCCCCCCCCCCCCCAGCCCCATGGCTCCCTCCTTAAACGTGTGTCACCGCTCTTGAAACCCTCAAGTGAACCATAGGCGGATCACTAACCTCCTATGATCCATTGCCATTTTCCCGGCCATCCATGGTCGTCCGAGTAAGATCTTACCACTTTCCGGTTAACACCTGTGATTTTGAGTTACTTCTCCTTTTATCTAGGTTTTCTCTTCGAAACCCTAACTTCTAAACTCTCGATTCTTCTAGATCTGTAACAGATCTATGCATGTTACGAGTTATTTCCATGTTTTCCTCAAAGATTTTCCTGTTTCCTAAATGATTCTTCATTTTTTCAAACTAGGGTTTTTAAATCCTTTTTCAAAACAGTTCTCTTTCTGATTTCTTAGCATTATTTTATGATTCTCATCATGTTTAAACATGATTTAAGCTTTTCCCTTTGTTCGATTCATTTTTATTAAACCCCCCCAAATTTCTTGGTTTCAATCTATGGTTCTTAGCTTATTTGCGATAATATGTTTACCTATTCTATTATGACTACTGTGCTTTCATGAGTACTTCGTGATTTTGAGATTTTTACTTCATGATTTGCTTGTTAGGGTTTCTGGCTGCAATTTTTCTTGCTTATTCTGTGATTTTACCTTATTTTTGTCCGTCAATGTTGCTGATGCTTCTTATTCTGCCTACATCATGTTTAGCCCGTTGATTTAGACTATGTTCTATACGAATTCCTAATTCTGTATATAATTTTACCCAACTTGTCTTCTTAGGGTTATGATTTTTTGTCTATTATATGCTTATTACGTTTATCATCATAAGGCTAAGCTAAATCAGTACTATATTCTATTTGTGAATCCCTGAATCTCTATGATTGACATTTCACTGATTTTGTTCTCCACTGATTTTGAGTATTTCCTTAAATGTGTGATACTTTTTCTGATTAATGATGATTTCCTGTAATTCAAACCTCACTCGAGGGTTCTCCTACTGGTTTCCATAATTAAATTATTTCCTGCCTTATTCTAGGTTGTTAAATTGATTCTCAAATCTTTCCTTAATTAGAACATTCTAAATTTGGCCTTGCTTACATGTTCTATACTTATGCTGCTTCTTATAGGTTAAAATCAGCTCTTACACGATTCTCTTTCCTTATTTAATCATTGTCTATTACCGTTTGTACCTGACTCCTTAATTAAAGGGTGTTTTAACATTAATTTGATTCTAATTGATGTTTACTTCTATAATTGTGTTGAACTATTATTCGTTACCTTATTTTCTACCTATTTTCAAAACTATATATACTCTACTCTCTCATTAGCACAAGACACGAACTAATCTGTTCAACTCTCTCTCTCACAACTAAAAACTCTTTGCTCCCTCTGTTTTCTGTGCTAGTTACTATTATTCTAAGTTAGCCGGCTGCAAGCCAAGGCTAACTATTGTGCATCCTCTACTTCATGTTTGTGTTACTGTTTTCTTCACTTCACTAAATTGTTCTAATTCAGATTTCAATTCTCAAACCAACATGTTTCTACTACTATTGCGCATTGTGTTTTTAATTTGCTGTTACTTATTATTTTGTTGTTCAACATGTAACTAGGATCCGGAACTCCATTCACATGATAAGTTATACTCTATTTTTCATAACCAGCATGTCTTTATGTACTTGATACATGTTCTATGTTAATCTTCATGCCTATGTTTGATACATTAGTTTGATTAGGGTAAATCCTACCGTCTTGAACTATTTGGTCCTATTATGTTAGTATAATCCTATACCCTACTGTATCCCCCAATCCCCCGAATCCTTAGGAACTTCTGATTGTGTACTGCCTGCTATATGTTTGACCTCACATGCTCTGTATTTGTCGCTCAAATCCTATTACTCCTGCTTGTGATTGTTGGACTATTCCTGGTCCTTTCTGTGATGTTGAACTTTTTGGTGTTCCTGCCTTTTTAGTGGTTAAACTTCTTTGTTATAAAACTATTTAAATCAAGTTTCCCTCTTCAAAACTGTTTTCTTACTTACCTTTTTCAAAACTGTTTTCTTACTTAACCTTTTCAAAACTATGTCGAGCACTCTCACTCTACTCTTAGATCATTAAGTTCTGCCTCCCTCTGTGTGAGCATTGCCTTGGGACCCTTGAGCTCCCTCTGAAATTTGACACAAAAGGCTGGCCATTCCACACTGCACTTACTCTATCTTGGCTGTGAAATCTGGGTGTTAGCACTGCCCAGGATCCCTTGTGGTCCTTAGGGAACTCTGACACACCCGAATTATGAAAACGTTGTGAAACATTACTTGGCATTGAGACCTGGAGACTTGGGCCTATTATGAAGGCTCCCTATAGTTAACTTCTTATTTATTACTTTAGTTATGTAATTCGTATTTAGAGGCCTGTAATAATTATTTGTAAAAAAATCTTTGGGGATGGATGGTGAAAAGGGATGGGTACTACGCATGCTATAGTTATTAAAGGGTAGAAACATGTCCTTAGGTTTATATTCTTGATCGCGTAATAGAAACCACGTGTAGGATTCATGCATGCACTAGAAACCATGCCTCTTAGGTCCTATGTCTATTGTTTTCAGCATATGCATATTACTTAGAAATCACGCTTTAGGATAAAAACAATGCTAATAAACAGATCGTTCCATCTCTTCTGCATATTCTGAAAGCATGTTCAAGCATTTATGCATTTAGGAAATCTTGCTTAAGTCATGCATGTATGTCATTTTGAATTTTTGTGCACTAGATATCCTGCCATTAGGATTGCATTCACATCCGTTTAGGCATCTCTAGTAAATCATGAATAAAAATAGATTCACATAACTGGTAACAATTCCTAAATCCTGGACATTTATAACATCATGTTTAGTGATATAATTCAAACAGTTCTTTAATAATCCTGGCAACTACTGAGCACTGTCCCATGCCTAGGCATGCCTTAGGTGATTAAAGTTGTTAAAATTAGAAGTCTGCTTGTTTATGTATACTGCTTAACCATCAACAGGTTTAACGTCAGTAGGAAAAACTGATTAGGACTTCATCTCTGAGTTATGAAATAAAAGGCATATTTCTTTGACATTTTTAAATCACCTAGATACCATGCTTTAGGATTCTGAATTAATATGGACCTTAACTGTGCATGAGTCATGTTGTTTTTATGTACTATGTGCGGAGGTATACCTGAGCCTTTATTTGCTTTCCATGCTTTCCCCTTTGCTGAAGTCATATATGTTTTATTATGTGTCGCCTTAGTAATTTTCACCTTTAAAACCTGAGGGTCTGCCTAGCACCTACCTTTAGGATAGGAGTCCTAATTTCCTCCGGGACTAATAGGAAGGGACAGGTAACAACATGCGATAAAGTTCGTGACCAACATACGCTTTAATTACCTTCACGGGGTGGGAAAGAGTAGAATATGGATATGATGACCGGTGCGCTAATACCACGTGTAGCCCCTCTTCAAGGAGTGTCATACCGGGTATTTCATTGATGTGATCCATATTATAAATAAACCTAGGAACCCCTTTATTCCCATAAACATGCTTAGATTGTAATTCTTTTCAAAATCTAGCTTTAACTTTAAATGTTTCTAAAATTATGTGTACTTAGACTAAATCCCCTACTGTTTGAGCCATATTTGTTTATTTGCTAATTGTACAAAATTCACAAAAGCTGTTTGGCCAACCACACTTATGGATCCTGAGGGGTGCCTAACACCTTCCCCTTAGGATAATTTCAAGCCCTTACTCTGTCTCTGGTTAACAACCTAGTTATAGATAAACCTCTTAGGTTCCCTAACGCACCTCAAACACGTTAGGTGGCGACTCTCCTCTCTTCACTCTTCCTTAAAGGAGTTGTCCAAAAATGTCAAAAAACCCTGACCGATCCGAAAGAAGAGAAAAAGGGGGGCGCGATAATGGCTCGACAAAATATTAAATGATTCGGATCCAGTACCCAGGATTCATGCAGATGGCATGGACTGTAGCACACAAAAATTTTGAAATCAACCCGAATTCTAGCTTTTTGGTCCTAAAATTCCAAAAATGAAGAACGGTCATGTCGAAGCCATGTTCATTAGGTTATTTTTTCGGATCCGGTACCCTAGGTTCATGCACGGAAATTTGGAATTGGGCCAAAAATAACAAAAAAGGTGGAGCGGTCATATTGAATCCATGACTATTGTTCATAAGGTCATTTTTTATAGCCCCGCAAAATTTTAGGCGATTCAGATACGGTAGCCTACTAAAATGCCGAAAAAGGTGGAACGGTCATGCCGAATCAATAACTATTGTTCATAAGGTCATATTTTATGGCGCCACAAAATATTAGGCGATTCAAATACGGTAGCCTGGATTCATGTCGATGGCGTGGATTGTAGCACACAAAAATTTGGAAATCGGCTCGAATTCCAGTTTTTGGAACTAAAATGGCAAAAAAGTAGGAACGGTCATGCCAAACGATTATGTTAGGGTCATTTTTGATGGTCCCACAAAATTTTAGACTATTCGGATCCGGTAACCCAGATTCATGCAGATCACATGAACTATAGCACAAGAAAATTTAAAAATCGGCCCGAATTTTAGTTTTTTGGCCCTAAAATGCCAAAAAACGAGGAATGATCATGTCGAAGCCATGAATTTTGTTAATTAGGTCATTTTTGATGGCCGATCTCGTCCAAGTCACACCTCTATTCGAGGTTATGAAATGGTCGATTGCAATAATAATACCCAACAAGGAGTCGGGATCGAATCCACAGGGGGCTGAGATGGGAATTAGTAGTATATATTTGGATAGAGCACATAAATTATCTAGATTGTACTTCCACAAATATGATTTTGTTTGTACTTCTAAAATCACGCTAAGGATTGCAATTCTAAAGATATAAAACTAGAGAATATTATTTTTGGATGTTTTTCAAAGATATAAAAAGGCCTAGGACTATGACATTCACCTAGGTGTTTCCCTAACGGGTTGTAAACTTTAAAGCTTGTTTTGTTAGTCAGGGTGTATTATAGTTATCAACACTCAAATACCCACTCAATACCTCTCGGTAAGAGAGTGGCTTTGCCCAATTTGGCTTTCTCAAGTCCAAATGGGTATTGAACAAAATAGTTGATAAAATGTTCAAGTCGGGTTTTACTATCTCTAGGCTCAACCCTTTAATTGGGACTATCAATCTCTTGATTTTATCCCAAATTCTTGTTATCCAATTTTTCCTAGACTAAGTCTCTCTTTATCAAGAAGAGACCAAGTCAAATAGGCATGAACTTATGTTTGCAACCATTAATTCTACAATTAAAAGCAAGAACAAGGCTAAATAATAAATACCCATCCATAAACAAACCATAAATCAAATACCCATTAGGTTTACACACTAGAGTTTGTTCACAACCCTAGTTAAAAATCTAGCTACTCATAATGGGTATAAAAGAAAATAAAGAAGAAAAGATGATAAAACTCATATTGAAAGCTAAAAATACAGAAATTCGATGTTGAATCACCAAAATAGGCTAAATTTGCCTAAAGAAGCAAAGAAAAACGGCGACATCTCTTTGAATATTCAAATCTTGACCTAATTTTGTGAAACTAGTCTATTTATACAAAGCTGGAATTTTCAGACAAAAATGCCCTTTCGGAGGTTATGTGGTCGCACAATTCCATGAGCGGTCTGCACTTCTCTTCAGTCTTGACAGGAGTTGACTCTGCGGACTGCGGCCGCACAATTCGGGATTGCGGGCGCATCTCTCATATTCTGCGGTCCGCACAATTCTTGGTGCGGCCACATAGGGCTCTTCTGCGAACCATGCGGCTGCATAGCTAATTTCTGCGGCTGCACAATTATTGTGCGGTCCACATTTCTTTTTGAGCTTGAAATGAGACTCTCTGGACTTTAGCTCTTGCATAGCTTCTGCAGCCGCACAATAATTGTGCGGTCTGCACTTTGCACTTGGACTCTATTAAATTTCCTTCACATTCTGTGGCCTTAGATGAAAATCTGCGGTCCACACTTGAGCTTTTGTGCCTGATATTTGTCCTTGAGTTCAGATCACTCCTTCTTGAGTTGGATTTTATCTTAGTGGCTCGTTTTCCAATACTCCTGCAATTAAGCATATTTCATCAATTTTTGGAAATATAACTAAACACTTTTAGACTAAAACGAAAGCTAAAATGCGCTAATAAGTAGTCAGAATCCACACTTATCAATGGCCCAACAAAATTTTAAACGATCCGAATCCAGTAGCCAGGATTCATGCAGATGGCGTTAAAATGCTAGAAACGAAGAACAATCATGACGAAGCCATGACTATTATTCATTACGTCATTTTTGATAGCCCCGCAAAATTTTAGGGGATTCAGATCCAGTATCCCATATATATGCAGATGGCGTGGACAACACACAAAAATTTAGAATCGGCCTGAAAATACCAAAAAAAGGTGGAATGGTCATGCTGAATCCATAACTATTATTCATAAGGTCATTTTTTTGGCCCCACAAAATTTTAGGAGATTCAGATCCGGTAGCCCGGATTCATGCAGATGGCATGGACCTATACAAAAATTTGGAAATCGGCCAGAATTCTAGTTTTTTACCCTAAAATACCGAAAAAGGTGGAACGGTCATGCCGAATCCATGACTATTGTTCATAAGGTTCTTTGTGATGGCTCCATAAAATTTTAGACGATTCAGATCCGGTAGCCAGGATTCATACCGATGGCCTAGGTTAAAGCACACAAAAATTTAAAAATCGGCCCAAATTCAAATTTTTTGGAACTAAAATGGAAAAACGCGAGGAACGGTCATGCCAAAGAAATGAGTATATTTCAGTAGGTCATTTTTGATGGCCCCGCAAAATTTTAGACTATTCGGATCCGGTAATCCAGATTCATGTAGATGACGTGAACTATATCACACGAAAATTTAGAAATCGGCTTGAATTCTAGTTTTTTGGCCCTAAAACGCCAAAAAGCAAGGAACGATCATGTCGAAGCCATGACTATTGTTAATTAGGTCATTTTTGATGGCCTAGCAAAATTTTAAACGATTCAGAACCAGTAGCCAGGATTCATACAGATGGCGTGGACTATAACACCCAAAATTTTTGAAATCGACCCGAATTCTAGTTTTTTGGCCCTAAAATGCCAAAAATGAAGACCGGTCATGCCGAAGCCATGACTATTGTTCATTACGTCATTTTTTATAGCCCCAGTAAATTTTAGGCGATTCAGGTCTGGTAGCCCCGATTCACTTAGATGACGTAGACTGTACCACACGAAATATTAAAATATGCTCGAATTATTATTTTTTGGAACTAAAGTGCCAAAAAACGAGGAACGGTCATACCGAAGCCATGACTATTGTTCATTAGGTCATTTTTTTTGATCCCCCAAAATTTTAGGTGATTCATTGTAGCCCGAATCTATGCAGACGACATGGACTATAGCACACAAAAATTTGGAAATCGGCACGAATTCTAGTTTTTTGGTCCTAAAATGCCAAAGATGAGGAACAATCATACCAAATCCATTACAATTGTTTATAATTTTATGGTCCTGCAAAATTTTATGCGATTCGGTAGTCCGGATTCGAGCATAGGAAAATTTGGAAATCGGCCCAAATTCTATTTTTTTGCCATAAAAATACCAAAAAACGAGGTTCGGTCATGCCAAAGCCATGCTTTTTGTTCATTAGGTCATTTTTGATAGCCTCGCAAAATTTTAGGTGATTCGGAACCGATAGCCCGAACTCATGTAGATGGCACGGACTATAGCACACGAAAATTTGGAAATCGGCCTAAATTCTAGTTTTTTGACCCTAAAATGCCAAAAAACTAGGAACGGTCATGCCGAAGCCATTATTAATTAGGTCATTCTTTATGTTCCCGCAAAATTTTAGGCGATTCGGATCCGGTAGTCCGGATTCATATAGATGGTGTGGATTATAACACATAATTTTTTTTAAATCGGTCAGAATTCTAGTTTTTTGGCCCTAAAATGCAAAAAAACGAGGAATGGTCATGTCGAAGCCATTACTATTGTTCATTAGGACATTTATGATAACCTCACAAAATTTTAGTCGATTCGAATCCGGTAGCCCGGATTCATGTAGATGGCGCAGACTATAGCGCACGAAAGTTTGAAAATTGGCTCGAATTCTAGGTTTTTGGCTCTAAAATGATAAAAAAGGAGGAACGATCATGTCGAAGCCATGATTACTTCTCATTTTGATAGCCCCGCAAAATTTTGGGCGATTCAGATCTGGTAGTCTGGATTCATGCAGATGGATTGGACTATAGACATGAAAATTTAGAAATGGGCTCGAATTTGAGGTTTTTGGCGCTAATATACCAAAACAAAAAGAAGGAAGGTCATGCCGAAGCCGTGATTATTGTTCATTAGGTCATTTCTGATAGTCCCCCAATTTTTTAGGCGATTTGGATGCGGTAACCCGGATTCATGTAGATAGAGTGGACTATATCACACAAACCTTTGAAAATCGGCCCAAATTCTAGTTTTATGGCTCTAAAATGCCCAAAAAATGAGGAACGGTCATGGTGAGGAAATGACTATTGTTCCTAGGTCATTTTTACTAGGCCGACAACATTTTAGGCGATCTAGGTCCGGTCGCCCGGGCCCATGCATATGGCGTGGGCTATAACACAAGAAAATCTTGGAATCAGGCGGAATTCCAATTTTATGCCCCTGAAACGCCAACAAACGAGGAACGATCATGGAGAGGTGATGACTATTGTTACTTAGGTTATTTTTTATAGGCCAGCACAATTTTAAGCGATTCGGGTCCGGTCGCCCGGGCCCATGCATATGGTGTGGGAGCACATGAAAATCTCACAATTGGGCGAAATTCTAGTTTTATGGCGCTAAAACGCCAAAAAATGAGGAACGGTCATGGTGAGGCAATGACTATTGTTCCTAGATCATTTTTACTAGGCCGACAACATTTTAGGCGATCTAGGTCCGGTCGCCCGGGCCCATGCATATGGCGTGGGCTATAGCACAAGAAAATCTTGAAATCGGGCGGAATTCCAATTTTATGCCCCTAAAACACCAACAAACGAGGAACGATCGTGGAGAGGTGATGACTATTGTTCCTTAGGTTATTTTTTATAGGCCAGCAAAATTTTAAGCGATTCGGGTCCGGTCGCCTGGGCCCATGCATATGGTGTGGGCTATAGCACATGAAAATCTCACAATTGGGTGAAATTCCAGTTTTATGGCTCTAAAATGCCAACAAAAGAGGAACTTTCATGGCAATGCAATGACTATTGTTCCTTAGGTCGTTTTTGATGGGCAGGAAAAATTTTAGGCGATCAGTATCCGGTTGCTTGGGTCGATGCAGATGTCGTAGGCTAGCACACGAAATATGAAAATCGAGCGGAAGTCCAGTTTTATGGCCCTAAAATGCCAACAAACGAGGAGCATCCATGGAGAGTGAGCCGACAACATTTTAGGTGATCCGAGTTCGTTCGTCCAGGCTGATGCAGATGGTGTGGGCTATAACACACGAAAAGTTAGAAATTTAGCGGAGTTCCCATTTCATGGTCGTAAAACGTCAAAAAATGAGGAACGACCTTGGCAAGACGATGGCTATTATTCTTTAGGTCATTTTTGATGGGCCGTAAAAATCTTAGGCAATCCGGGTCCAGTCGCCCAGGCCCATGTAGATGGTGTGGGCTATATCACACAAAAATTTGAGAATCAGGCAGAATTTCAGTTTTATGGCCATAAAACTCCAACAAAAGAGGAACGGTCATGGTGAGGCGATGACAGGAAAATTTTTAGATGATTCAGGTCGGTCTCCCAAGACGATGCAGATGGCATGGGCTATAGCACATGAAAATCTGGTAATCGGGCAGAATTCCAGTTTTATGTCCCTAAAATGCCAAAAAATTGAGGAACGATCATAGCGAGGTGATGACTATTGTTTTGTAGGTCGTTTTGATAAGCAGGAAAAATTCTAGGCGATCCGGGTCCAGTTTCCATGCCCATGCAGATGGCGTGGTACAACACACAATAATTTAGGAATCGGGTGGAATTCTCATTTTATGGCCCTAAAATGCCAATAAGTGAGGAACTATCATAGAGATGTGATGACTATTGTTCTATAGATTATTTTTTATGGGCCGTAAAAATTTTAGGCGATCTGGGTCCGGTCGCCTGGGCCCATGTAGATGGCGTGGTCTATAGCATTCGAAAATCTGGGAATCTGACGGAATTCTTATTTTATGGCCCTAAAACGCCAAAAAATGAGGAACAATCATAACAAAGTGATGAATATTATTCCTTAGGTTGCTTATGATGGGCCAACAACATTTTAGGCGATCCCAGTTCGATCGCCCGAGCCATGAATGGCATGGTCTATAGAACACGAAACTAGGGAAATCGAGCGTAATACCAGCTTTATGGCCTTAAAACGCCAAAAAAAAGTACCGGTCATGGCGAGACGATGAATATTGTTCCTTAGGTTTTTTTGATGGGCTGAAAAAATTTTAGATGATCTGAGTCCAGTTACCCCGGCCCATGCAGATGGCGTGGGCTATATGACACAAAAATCTGGAAATCGAGCTAAATTCCAGTTTTATGGTCCTAAAATGCCAAAAATGAGGAACGGTCTTGGCAAGGCAATGACTATTGTTCCTTAGGTCATTTTTTATCGGCCGACAATATTTTAGGCGATCCGTGTCTGGCCGTCCGTCCAAGGCAGACGACGTAGGTGATCACACCCAACTTTAGTCCTAAAAAGAATAATCGGTCGCTGCAAATATAATCCAGTCTAAGAGTCCGGAATCAAATCCCACGGAGAACTAAGGTTTCGCCATAGTTGTTCAATATTGCTAAGAAGACAAGCTCGAATAAATTTCTAAGTTATAAAGATTAAGATTCTTATATCTAACTAATTAACTAAGAAACAAGAGCACTAAATTAAGACCTACAGATACTAAGGATTGGAGATTAAATTTAGGAGGTCTAGAGTTATGATTTCCCCAAATGTTGGACTCCTTCTCGCTATGTTCCCTACAATTTTGCCTATGTATTCTCTACTGATTGTGAGCACTTTAGGTTCCGTAATTCTCTCTCTCGAGCAACTACAACAATTTACTAGACATATTCTCTCGAACTACGCTAGTTAGCTTTATCTAACCGCTCATTATGACCACGTCAAGGCTTTGTTATTTCTAAACCTACCTTTAAATCCGTTGTATTGATTTCTCACATATGTTAGGAGTGACGTTGTTCAACAACCACCTAAATATGTATACTTTCTCAAGTAACACATAATAAATAGGCACAGTCAATCGATGTCCATTCAATCAACTAAAATAAGCACGTAGTTGAACAAATAGACAAAATCAAAGGTTAAATTATATTAAACCATAACAAGAATTCATCCTCCAAGAGGTTCCATCAAAACCCTAGATAAAAAATTAGCTAATCATAATAGTATGCATAACTACAATACTAGAATTAATAACCAATAATGGAAATAGGAAGAAGGAAGTGAAAAACTCGTAGAAGAATTCCTCGCCTTGCTCCTATCGTATCTCTGCCTCCTTAGGTCCAAAGTGTGTCAAAAGTCCTCAAAAAATACCGTTTTTCCATGTATATATACGAAGAAGGGTCGGGCCCAAATAATTATACTTTCTCTTACGCAAAAAAAAAGACATTTTTTCCCGGACAAAACGTGCTCGGCCACGCACTTGTAAGGGTACCCACGCACAATTCACACTTTCTACCTCATTTGCGCGGTCACACTTTCACCCTGTTCCATTTGTAATTTGGAAAAAACGTAAAACATGAAAGTTTTATTCCTTTGAATTAGCTTTCCAACCCCATACTTATGTCTTAGAGAAAGGTTATGTGCATTTTACTAGACACTGCGCAATATGCCTACTCGATTCTCGTTCGTTCTTAACTATCATCCGTTGATCCCCAAAAATGATTCGGGTTTAATTCCCTGGGATTTTACTCAGACGTCAAAGCTTCAAATCAGTTGAATTCATTTCATAACATCTGCATAGCTCGGAATCACTCCTACAAGACATAAAACACACAATTAGTGCAAAACACTAGCGATTAAAGCTCAAACTCAATTAAAGTGCAGTAAATTAGAGTGTAATAAGAGACTAAAATACGTAATTATAGCCTATAATCAACACCCGACACTTAAACCATTGCTCGTCCTCGAATAATCAAACTACACTTTATATAGACACGATCTTTTTAAACAATTCCCTAACTCATCACACCAAGAATACTTAAAATAGACTAAGAACAAATACGTAACATCTTCACCTAAATATTTGACTTACAAGTACCACACATTATTCACAACTCACCCACATACTCTAACATAGAGGTCACTGACATTACCTTTCCCTCATGAATCAAGTGTCCTTACACAACCAAAGAGAGTAGTTTCACACAATAAAATTTAAGAAAATTTAGGAACTCAAGATAGAAAGAATTCACTCACTCCCAGAAATAACATTCATATGCCACAAAAGATGCACCATTTGCCCGTAGTGTACTACTCTACTAATCGAGATCATTCAGTCTAGGATCAAGTAGGACTTTATTTGGTTGTAATGTATGATGTGGGACGGGTAAGATATAAGAGTGACTACACCTCCCTAAGCACTTTAATACATATACTTTAACAATCAAACCCCATACTTATGTCAAACCAAACTCTACCTTCACATCAATGTATACCACATATTTCTTTAAGCACAATTACATCAAGAGTCACCACTTATCAAGGAATATTTTTTTTCCCATCAATACAACTATTTTTTTCGTTTCTTTCTTTTTTTTAATTCAAGTGGCTCTTACTTTCAAAACAATGCATATTTCTCCTTATTTCATTAGTTCCACTCAAAAGCCAAACCAACCACCCCCACACTTTAACTTTTACACAGTTTATAACAATTCAAGTGCTCATGAGAGGTTAGAAGGTTCAAATAGATGGTTAATTCAAACAAATAGGGGAAGGCTTGTAATGTGGTTACCAAAGAAACAAGATTACAGGCTCAAAGGGGTTAACTACGATACCAAAAAATTAGGCGGTTAAAAGATACATATGGCTCAACAAAGAAATGCCTATATTATTTCCAAGACTGAACAAAACTACTATTTCGCTTTGCAAACACATGGGGAAAGCTCTAGACATCAAATACAATGCACAAAATAACACGCAAATCTCACAAACACATGGCACATAACTCACTCAGGATTGATTTCATCAAGACACTCTAGTCAAAGCAATTAAGCAAAGTTAAGCTTATACAATTTAAGGTACTTATACAAGAGTCAAAAAATGAGCCTAAGCGTCACAACCAAAGTACTCACTATTCTCAAGGCATAACAAAGTCAAGAGATATTTCTTCAATTCAATCCATCTCACACTGGCTCCTACTCCTAAAAAAAATTAACTACACCCGGTTCAAATAAAACCCTTGAAAAAGAATCGCGGCACAAAGAAAAACCAAGGGGGAATTGCCACACTACCTAACAAAAGAAAATCTTTTTGTCTTTTTCCTTTCGATTTAAATCCCTTAAGAAAATTGTCTAATAGATCTATCTTCAGCAAAAGTCCAATCTTTTCTATTTTTGTAAAAAAAAAAAATTATTCAATTAAACTAACACAACTAAATAACATATAAAGTCACCTAAACAATCTCCTCACCCCACACTCAAAATTGTAAATTATCCCCAATTCACACCCATAAATACAAGAGGGTAAAAGAAACTCCTTGGTAGGCCAAAGACCGAAGCACTAGCAGCTCATGGGTTACTCAGACTTCTCTCAGGCTTGATCCTTCGTGTGGGTACCTCACACTTAGTTCCAACCATCTGGTTTGCTGTTGCATCCTTTCAATGGCTTTGCTTTCCATGCTCCTAAAAAAATTAAAAATTGACACTACAATAATAATACAATAATAAAAATATAAATAATAATAATTAAAAAAAAGTAAAGTTGGGTTGCCTCCCAACAAGTGCTTGATTTAATGTCGCGGCACGACATGAACTACTTTTTGCCTCCACCTCGAGCTTATGAATTGAACCCAAATTTTTTATTCAAGCTTATGATTATGCTCCTGGGGTGGTGGAACGAATCTAACTGGCCCAAGGAAACTATGTAGTATTCTGCACTTCTTGGCTTTTAGATGAGGTGTGTAATTTTGTCTTTCTTTCCAGAATGTAGGCACCTTGTTCTTCATTCCTTGACTCCTCAAGTGGCTCGGATGACTCTATTTCTATATCATCATCCACACACAACGTGGAAAAGTGCTTGGAGGATGGACCAATGCGCTCAACTATATGAACATTGGGACTGTCTACTTCCTCAACACCCATGACACTAGAGTCAGCTAAATATGTATCATCAATGTCCTTGGTTGACTATAATATCTCTTCTACAACATTGACATCCTCAAAATTTAGTTTGTTTGACTGTCCTCTATGAGATCACAACTCTTTATCCGCGATCGCATAGGTCATTTTCACCCAGTTATTTCAAGTGTCAAAAATAGAATGTTTCATTACGGTATTTTACAAAATTTCATAAACCCTCTTCTTCCCAAAACCCCATAGACGACCTTTGAAGAGCTCCATCACCATAGCCTCATAGGTATGTTATCCTAACCTCATTTTCTTCCATTTTTATCAACACCCACTAGATTCTAGGCCTAAAAACATGTGATTAAGGGTAGAAAATTAGGGATTTGGGTAGAGTTAGGGCTTTTTGAATATTTGAGAATTTGACCTCGTTTTGGGGTCGAATTTCAAAACAAATTGTATATTCGGGCTCGTGGGTGAATGGGTGATCGGATTTTGATCCGAACCTCGTGTTTGGACCAAGCGGGCCCGGGGTCAATTTTTGGAATTTTTGGAAGAATGTTGGGAAATCTGTAATTAGGATTTGGAATTGAATTGTTGAATAATTATTGATATTATTGAGTCGATTATGTCTAGATACGATTGTTTCGGAGTCAGATTCGAGAGGAGAAGCGGTGGTAGAGGCTTGATTTGCATTCTTGGAGCCGAGGCAAGTGTTTGGCCTAACCTTAGCTTGAGGGAATAGGTATTGAGTCCTAACTTCTACGTGATTATTCCATGTACAATGTATAGGTGAGGTGACGAGTACCTATATGTTGTTGTCAAGCATGACCGTGAGTCGGAAATGTGCAATTATATGATATTCATTAGCTTTTACTATGTTTATGGGTTTAATATCAATTTGATAGCTATTCATTTGGTAGAAATTCATAGACGTGGGTATTGTTGAGTAGTTGATCGGTTGAGGAACATTATGTTGGATTATACACATGTGTAGGATTGGTTATAGTTGTGTCCCTTGTCGGGACGGTATTATTCTTGTTGATTATTTCGTGCATGTAAGGTTTCTTATTTGTTGATTTCCATGCCAATTGTTGTTTTATGTTATTATGCACGAGGGGGTATTCCGTTCCATGTTTATGTCGTTTATGCACGAGGGGATATTCCATGCCGTGATTGTGATGTTTATTGCACGAGGGGACATTCCGTGCCATGTTTATGTTGTTTATGCACGAGGGGACATTCCGTGCCATATTTTTATATTGTTATGCACGAGGGGACATGTTGTGCCGTGTTATGCGAAAAATATGCACGAGGGGACATGCCGTGCCGTTTCTCTTCACTGTTTAATTCGTGTTGTCAATTCCCGTTATTATTTTCGGATATCTGTACTGTTGCTTCGTTCCGTCATTTCAGTACTTGCTATCCCTTTTCCCTAGCATGTTTCCCCCGTTATTGTACTTACTGTTTATTTCATGTGGTTAGTTCCTGTTATATCTTATTTAAACTGCACAGGTGATATTGTTTGTCTTGTCCTAGCCTCGTCACTACTTCGTCGAGGTTAGGCTCGGCACTTACTCAGTACATTGGGTCGGTTGTACTGATGCTACACCTGCACTTCTTTATGTTGTGCAAATTACGGAGCCGGACCTAGTGGACATTGAGCGATGGAGTATCCTTCAGTGCACGGAGACACCGAGGTAGTCTTGCAGGCGTCTGCAGGCCTTGGCGTCACCTCTTATCCTTTTTCTCATTTTCTGTCTTATCCTGTAATTCCAAGACAGTTGTATTCACTTATTTCAAACCATTGTATTTAGAAAAATTTTAGATTGTTCGTGAGATTGTGATACCGGTTTCTGGGGTGTAATTGAGGAAGTTTTATGAGATTCATCGTTAACGTTCTTGAATTTAGTAGTCTTCTGCATTATTTAATCATATTTGTTCTAGATATTATTGTTATTTCAATTGTAAACAGGTAAACTTAACCTAAACGTTGGCTTGTCTAGCGGGTTCAACGTTAGACACCATCACGGCCTGAAGGTGGGATTTCGGGTTGTGACACTATAATATCTCTTCTACAACATCGACATCCTCAAAATTTAGTTCGTTTGATTGTTGGAGTTCTACTCTGACCTCCTCTGTTAGCACCTCAATTTCTGCATCTAATACATGCTCATTTTGTCTACTATCCACAAAATTACCTTGTTGAGCCTTAAATTCTTCAACCCCTTGACGCACTTGAGCCTCCAAGTTGCGAATAGTTGCCTCTTGTCTTTCTATCTGCAGTTGTTTCTCATTATTTTGTTCAAGAAGGCACTTTAACATATCTTTGATCTCCTTCAGGCCAGCTTCCCTGGGTTCTTTGTTCATATTTACTTCACCAGAAAAAGTAGAACCATCATAGCAAGAGATTAGGGGAGGATAAGATATATATGCATAGCCATGAAAGTGACCATCTTGACCACCACATTTATCACACACACACATTCCACATATAAGATTGAGTTGGTGCACATAACTCGCTCTCGAAAATATTTTGATAATTTTGCAATGGGTGATTTCCTCTACAATAAGCATAAGGAGGATCAAAAGTAGAATTACCAACATCAAAAATCTCATAATTCCAAGATGCCATGTCTCTCAAGTTAAAAATAAAAATTTTAAAAATAATTAGATATAAGAAAACAAAAATAAAATTTCAAACTTGCAACCTAGAAATATGTACACCTACTGCTACACCGTTAGTTCCCCAGCAACAGCGCCAAAATTTGATCACGCCCAACTTTAGTGCTAATAAGGATAAGTGATCACTGCAAATACAATCTGGTCTAAAAGTCCGGATTCGAATCCCACAGAGAACTAAGGTTTCTCCATAATTGTTCAATATCGCTAAGGAGACAAGCTCGAATAAATTTCTATGTTATAAAAATTAAGATTCTTATATCTAACTAATTAACTAAGAAATTAAAGCAGCAAATTAACAACTAAATATATTAAGGGTTGGAGATTAAATTTAGGAGGTCTAGAGTTATGATTTTCCCAAATGTTGGAATCCTTCCTGCTATGTTCCCTACAATTTCGCCCATGTATTCTCTACTGATCGTAAGTACTTTAGGTGTCGTAATTCTCTCTCGAGCAACTAAAACAATTTACTAGACAATTCTCTCGAACTACGCTAGTTGGCTTTATCTATCCTCTCATTATGACCACGTCAAGGCTTTGTTATTTCTAAACCTACCTTTAAACCCGTTGTATTGATTTCTCACATACGTTAGGAGTGACGTTGTTCAACAACCACCTAAATATGTATCCTTTATCAAGAAACACATAATAAATAGGCGCAGTCAATCGATGGTCATTCAATCAACTGAAATAAGTACGTAGTTGAACAAATAGACAAATTCAAAGGTTAAATTATATTAAAACATAAAAGAATTCATCCTCCAAGGAGTTCTATCAAAACCCTAGATAACAAATTAGATAATCATAATAGTATGCATAACTATAATACTATAATTCATAACCAATAATGAAAATATGAAGAAGGAAGTGAAAAACTCATAGAAGAATTCCCCGCCTTGCTCCTATTGTATCTCTGCCTCCTTAGGTCTAAAGTGTGTCAAAAGTCCTCAAAATAGCGTTTCTCCATGTATATATACCAAGTAGGTCTGGGCCCAAATAACTATACCTTCTCCCACGCAAAAAAGGACACTTTTTCCCGGACAAAACGTGCGCGGTCGCACACCTAGAAGGGTGCCTGCGCACATTTCACACTTTCTGCCCCATTTGCCCGGTCAGTGCGCGGCCTCGCACTTGACGTGCACTTTTCACACTGTTCTATTTGAAATTTGGAAAAACTTAAAACATAAAAGTTGTATATCTTTGAATTATCTTTCCAACCATTTATTGTGTATCCCAAATGGAGTTTTGAGCCAAAATTTATGTGCATTTTACTATACAGTGCACAATATGTCTACTCGATTCTTGGTTCGTTCTTAATTATCATCCGTTGATCTCCGTATACGATCCCGGCTTAATTCCTTGGGCTTTTAATCTGACTTCAAAGCTCCAAATCACTTGAATTCATTCCATAACATCTACATAGCTTGTAATTACTCCTATAAGGCATAAAATACACAATTAGTGCAAAACACTAGCGATTAAAGCTCAAACTCAATTAAAGTGCAGTAAATTAGAGTGTTATAAGAGACTAAAATATGTAATTATAGCCTATCATCAGAAGGACACAAAAATCTGAGAATCGGACGAAATTCTAATTCTAAGACCCTAAAACGCCAACAAACAAGGAATGCTCATGGAGAGGCAATGACTATTATTCATTAGGTAGTTTTTGATGTGCTGGCAAAAGTTTAGGCAATCCGGGTCCCATCGCCCGGGCCCATGAAAATGGTGTGGGCTAGTAAACAAAAACTGAGAATGTGGCAAAATTCTAGTTTTATGGCCCTAAAACGCCAAACAATAAGGAAAGGTCATGCGGGGGCGATGAATTTGTTCCTTAGGTCATTTTTGATGGGCCGGCAATATTTTAGGCGATCCGAGTTCGTTCGTCCGTGTCGATGTAGATGGTGTGGACTGTGGCGCACGAAAATCTGAGAATCAGGCGGAATTCTAGTTTTATGGCGCTAAAATGACAAAAAAATGAGGAACGGTCATGGTGAGGCGATGACTATTGTTCCTTAGGTTATTTTTATGGGCCGACAAAATTTTAGGCGATCGGGGGTCCGATCGTCCTAGCCCATGGAGATGGCATGGTCTATTGCATACGAAAATCTGGGAGTCAGAAGGAATCCCAGTTCTATGGCCCTAAAAAGCCAATTGAGGAACGGTCATGGCGAGGCGATAAATATTGTTCCTTAGGTCTTTTTTGATGGGTCGGTAATATTTTAGGCGATCCAGGTCCGGCCGCATGGGCCCATGTAGATCATTAGATGGTGTGGGCTATAGCACACTAAAATCTAGAAATCGGGAGAAATTCCAGTTTTATGGCCCTAAATGCCAAAAAAAAAGGAACGGACATGGCAAGGCGATGACTATTGTTCCTTAGGTTATTTTTTATGAGCCGACAAATTTTAGGCGATCCGGGTTCGCTCGTCCGGGCCCATGTAGATGGTGTAGGTTATAGCACATAAAAATGTGAGAAATGGGCGGAATTCTAGTTTTATGGCCCTAAAACGTCAACAAAAGAGGAATGGTCATGGCTAGGCGATGACTATTGGTCTTAGGTCATTTTTGATAGGCAGAAAAAATTTAGGTGATCCGGGTCCGGTCGCCCGGGCCGATATAGATGGCATGGGCTATAACATACGAAAATCTGAGAATCGGGTGGATTTCTAGATTTATGGCCCTAAAACGCCAAAAAACGAGGATGCGATCATGGAGAGACGATGACTATTGCTCCTTAGGCCTTTTTTGATAGTTCGGAAAATATCTAGGCGATCAAGGTCTGGTCGCCCAGGCAGACGCAGATGTCGTGGGCTATAGCACACAAATATATGAAAATCGGGCGGAATTCCAGTTCTACGGTCCTAAAATGCCATAAAATGAGAAACAATCATGGCGAAATAATAACTATTGTTCCTTAGATAGTTTTTTATGGATAGACAAAAATTTTGGCGATCCGAGTCCGAGCGCCTGGGCCCATGCAGATGGCATGGACTTTAGCATTCAAGAGTTTGCCAATCGGACGAAATTCTAGTTTTATGGGCCTAAAACTCTAAAAATCGATAAATGGTCATGGCGATACGATGAATATTTTTCTTTAGGTAATTTTATATGGGCCGACAAATTTTTGGCAATCCGAGTCCGGTTGCCTGGGACCATGCAGATAGCTTTTGCTATATAGCACACGAAAATCTGAGAATCTGGTAGAATTATTTTTCGTTTTATGGCCCTAAAATGCCAACAAACGAGGAACGGTCACGGCGAGGCGATGACTATTGTTCCTTATGTAATTTTTTATGGGCCGGCAAAATTTTAGCAATCCAGGTCCGATCGCCCGGGCCCAAACATATGGCGTGGATTATAGCACACAAAAATTTAGTAATCGGGCGGAATTTCAATTTTATGGTCTTAGAACGCAAAAAAACGAGGAACGGTCATGGAGAGACGATGACTATTGTTCCTTAGATAGTTTTAAATGGGCCAGCAAAATTTTAAGCGATCGGTCTGATCGCCCCGGCCCATGCAAATGGTGTGGGCTTATAGCATATGAAAAACTGGATTCGGGTGGCATTCTAGTTTTATGGCCCTAAAATGCTAAAACACGAGGAACGGTCATGGCGAGGCGATGACTATTGTTTCTTAGGTCGTTTTTATGGGCCAGCAAAATTTTTGGTGATTCAGGTCTTGTCGTCCGGGCCTATGCAGATGGCATGAGCTATAGGACATGAAAATTTTGGAATCGGGCAAAATTTCAGTTTTATGGCCATCAGAAATGACTAATGAACAATAGTCATTGCTACGTCGTGATTGTTCCTCATTTCTTGGCATTTTAGGGCCACAAAACAGGAATTTATGACGATTTTCAATTTTCGTGTTTTAATGTTCACGCCATCTCATGAATTCAGGCGATGCGCTCCGAATCTCCTATAATTTTTTGGGCTCATCAGAAAAGACCTAATGAATAATAGTCATTGATTTGTTGTAACTGTTCATCGTGTTTTGGCGTTTTAGAACCACAAAACAGGAATTCATGATAATTTCCAATTTTTCATATGCTATGTCCACACCATCTTCATGTATTCGGGCGATATTTTCTAAATCGTCTATAATTTTGCGGATTTATCAGAAATGGCTCATTGAACAATAGTCATCGCTTCGACATGACTGTTCCTCATTTTTTATCATTTTAGGGCCATAAAGCAAAAATATTGGACGATTTTCAATTTTTCGTATGTAATGTCTCATCTTCATGAATTCAGGCGACGGACTTCAAATCGCCTGAATTTTTGTGGAGCCATCAGAAACGTCTTAATGTACAATGGTCATATATTTTCCATGATGTTCGGGTACATTATTTTATTTTTGGGTCGTGCAACATGAACTTGTGATTATATCCTATTTTTCATGTGTATTAGCATATGTTGATTTTATAAAAAAAAATTTGACCGATCCTTATTGGCCTGACATTTCGTCGGTCCATAGGAAACGACATAGTGACCAGTACTCTTTGCTTCTTCATGACTTTCGGGTTCATTTTTGGTGTTTCGGGGTCATTCAACATGAATATATGACTATATCCACTTTTTAGTGCGTACTAGTACCTACTGATTTTATAGAAGTTTTTTGACGGACTCTAATTAGTTTGAAATTTTGTAGGTTCATCGGAAATGGACTAGTGACCAATACCCATTGCTTCGCCATGACATTCGAGGTTATTTTTTAGCGTTTCGAGGTCATGCAACACGAATTTATGATTATATCCACTTTTTCGTGTGTATTAGTATATACTAATTTTATAGAATTTTTTTGACGGACTCTGGTTGGCCTAAAATATTGTAGGTGCACTGCAAACGACCTAGTAACGAATACTCCTTGCTTCGCCATGACTTTCGGCTTTATTTTATGATGTTTTGAGGTTATGCAATATGACTTTGTGATTATATCCACTTTTTCATGTGTATTAGTGCATGTTGATTTTGTACAATTTTTTTATGGATTCTGATTGGTATGAAATTTTGAAGGTCCATAAGAAACAGCCTAGTGACCAATATTCATCGCTTCGCCATGACTTTCAAGTTCATTTTATTGCATTTCATGGTCATGCAATACGAATTTGTGATTATATCTATTTTTTCGTGTTTATTAGTACATATTGATTTTGTATAAAAATTTTGGCGGACTCCATTTGGCCTGAACTTCTGTAGGTCCATCGGAAACGGCCCTGTAACTAATACTCATTGCAACACCATGATTTTTGATATTTTGGGGTCATGCAACACAAATTTGTAATTTACTTTTTCATGTATAGAATTTTTTCCGAAGGACTTCGATTGGCCTGAATTTTTATAGGTCCATAAAAAATGGCCTAGCGATCAATACTCATTGATTCGCCATAACTTTCAGGTTCATGGAGTTTCATGGTGATGCAAATCGTGTATATTATTACATGCTGATTTTGTAGAATGTTTTGACGGATTATGAATGGCCTGAAATTTGTAGGTCCATAGAAAAGGTCCTAGTGAAAAATATGTATTATCTTGCATGACTCGGGTTTATTATATAGCATGTCGGGATCATGCAATACGAATTTTTGATTATATCCATTTTCGTGTGTAGTATTACATGTTGATTGTAGAATCTTTTTTACGGACTCTGTTTGGCATGAAATTTCGTACATCCATAGGAAACATCCTCGTTACCAATACTTATCCCTTAACCATAATTTTCGGAATCATTTTTTATGTTTCGGGGATCATGAAATATGAATTTGTGATCATATTCACTTTTTATGTGTATTAGTACATGCTGATTTTGTATATTTATTTTGACAGACTTCGATTGGCTCGAATTTTTATAGGTTCTTCGAAAATGGCCTAATAACTAATACTCATTATTTTGCCACGAATTTGGGATTCATTTTATGACATTTCATAGTCATGCAATATGAATTTATGATTATATTAACTTTTCTGTGTGTATTGGTACATACTTATATTGTAGAATTTTTTTAGGACTCTAATTGGTCTGAAATTTCATAGGTTCATAAGAAACTGCTTAGCGACTAGTACTCATTGCTTCGCCATAAATTTCGGGTTCATTTTGTGGTCTTTTATAGTTTATAAAATATGAATCTATGATATGTCCATTTTTCGTGTATATTACTGCATGCTGATTTTATAGAATTTTTTTTGACACACTCTGATTGGTCTAAATTTCATAGGTCCATGAGAAATAATCTAGTGATCAAAACTGATTGTCTCGCCATGATCAACGTTGCTTTTTGACTTTCACGTTCATATTATGGCATTTAATTGTCATGCAACACGAATTTATAGTTATATTTTTTTTTTTTTGTGTATTAGTACATGTTGAGTTTGTAAAAAAAGTTTGAAGGAATTCAATTGGCCTAGATTTTCGTAGGTCCAAAGGAAACGGCCTAGTAATCAATACACATCGCTTCGCCATGACTGTCAGGTTTATTTATGATTTTTTGGGCCATGCAATACGAATTTATGATTATCCATTTTCGTATGCATTAGTAAATGATAATTTTGTGAAAAAAAATTTACGAACTCCATTGGCCTGAAATTTTTTAGGTCCATAGAAAACGGCCTAGTGACCAATACTCGTCGCTTCGCCATAACTTTTCAGTTCTTTTATTGGTATTTGGGGGTTAAGGAAAACAAATTTGTGATTATATCTACTTTTTCGTGTGTATTAGTAAATGTTGATTTTGTAGAATTTTTTTACGGGCTCCGATTAGTTTGAAATTTTATAGGTCCATAGGAAGCAGCCTATTGAGTAATATTCATTATTTTACCATGACTTTCGGGTTCATTTTTTATATTTTGGGGTCATACAACATGGATTTGTGATTATATCCACTCTTTCATATGTATTAGTACATTTTGTATAATTTTTTTTTGAAGGATTCTAATTGACCTGAAATTTTGTAGCTCTACAGGAAACGACCTAATGACTGATACTCATAGCTTCGTCATGACTTTCAGATTTATTTTATGGCATTTCCGGGTCATATAACACGAATTTATGATTATATCTACTTTTTCATACAGATTAGTACATGTTGATTTTGTAGAATTTTTTTCATGGATTCTGATTGGCTTGAAATATTGTAGGTCCACAGAAAACGGCCTAGTGACCAATATGCATTTGCTTCCTCATGACTTTCGGGTTCATTTTAAGGCGTTTTAGGGTTATGCATTATGAATATATGA
Organism: Nicotiana knightiana; assembly: GCA_005239525.1. NCBI lineage: Eukaryota > Viridiplantae > Streptophyta > Magnoliopsida > Solanales > Solanaceae > Nicotiana > Nicotiana knightiana. Next base: position 39,337 of record ML378123.1, on the reverse strand, counting down.
TTATATCTACTTTTTCGTGTGTATATTAGTACATGTTAATTTTGTAATTAAAAAAAAAGTTGACGGACTGCGGTTGGATTTTTGTAGGCCCATAAGAAATGGTCTAGTGACCAATACATATTGCTTCGCAATGACTTTCGAGTTCAATTTTGGTGTTTTGGTCATGCAATACAAATTTATCATTATATCTATTTTTTCACTTGTAGAATTTTATGGACGGACTCCAGTTGACCTGAATTTTCGTAGGTCCATACAGAATGGCCTAGGGACCAATACTCATTGATCGCCATGCCTTTCTGGTTTATTTTATGGCGTTTCATAATGATGCAACATGAATTTGAGATTATATCCACTTCAACATGGCGTTTCATATATGCTGATTTTATAGAAAAAAATTTTACGAACTCTGATTGGCCTGAAAAATTGTAGGTCCATAAAAAACAACCTAGTGACCAATACTCATTGATTCACCATGAATTTCGATTCATTTTATGGCATTTCAAGGTGATGCAACACAAATTTGTGATTATATCCATTTTTTTGTATGTATTAGTACGTGTTGATTTTGTAAAAAATCTTAGACGAACTTGGATTGACTTTGAAATTTTATAGGTCCATAGTAAATAGATACTCAATCTAAAATTGACTGCGTATAGCAAAATTTGACTGGAAACCCAAAGATAGATATATATACCTTTCTTTGTTCCTTCTTTTACTGAGAATATAATTGTATTACTTTACAATTAACACAGCTATTCTGATGTGTTCTCCAGAAGGTTATACAATGTAGTCATGGACATTCAAGGGCTCCCCTTTCCCTACCCCACCTCCAACTCAAAAACTAGAGGAAAAAAGAAGAAAAAAAGACTATGTATCCCTACAAAAAGGCAGCTCTTTCAATGTAGCTTGTATCGGGATTGTGCTGTAGGTAAATTACAAACATCAAGTCATGGCTTCTGAGATAAAAGATTAGATCTAACACCTGATTAGATTAGAATTGGGAAGATGTAGATGGCCGATCCTCTTGCTTCTCTACCAGCACACATCTTGATGGTGGACCAAACATGCTTAATAGTACCTGCAGAGGAGGAGCAAGTGGAGCATTTAAGGCTCGTTTGGTACGACGGATACATGACAATTAGTCTCGGGATTAAATTTAAAATGAGTTTATCCCACGTTTGGTTGAGATAAAATCGTTATATAACTAGTCCGAGATTAGTTATACCGGGATTGTAGTGTTTTTTTTATCCCTATGGGAGGGTGGGATAACTAATTCCGTGATAATTAATCTGTTTCCCAACCAAACGACCCCTTAGAAGGCATAACCAAGGTTGCTTCAAATTTCAAGATCTTGATGAATTATTTCCAACATGGTTTTAGAATTCTACAATTTTCAACTAAAATTAAGGATTAAGTACACTAATTAAACTTTAGTTCAGTAAACATTTTATCCTTTTAACTCTTCCTCTCTTTTTTTGGTGCAAAATGAGTGCAACTATTGAAATACAGCAATCCTACGTTTCCAGTTCCCACTAAGATCATCGTCGTCGTTTTAAGTTCTTTTTTCTATTTTGTTGTTCTTGTGAAACATAATAATGAATTTGATTTCAATGGATAGGATAAAGTACACTTTATGCTATATGATGTCTTTCTTATCATTCGGAATAGTTGTTAAATTCAAGTCACTTACAGGTAAAAATACGAGTCCATGTAGAAAACCAAGAAGAACCAAAGCCAGGTACATTTGGAAGTAGTAAACCTGCAAAATGTAGGTTAAGATGAGGACAACCAGAACAAGAGTTTCACTCCAAGACTTTGTGTGCAAGTAGACATACCACAAAAACTTCTGTCCTTGAGAAGCAAAGAACGAGGACACCGACGAGCTTGGTAAGCGTGATACCACTGCAAAAGGTGAGAATAATAAATAAGTGAGAATACTCTTCCAGGTATATATTTTCTTCAATATCTACCATATTTAAAAGACAGATATTTATTGTGTTGCTTTGCATTATTAACTTCGAAGTCATAGGTCCATTGGTTTTCTCTGTGGCTAGTAAACATACGTCGAATGGGATTAGATCCTTTTCTAGATTTGTTATGGCAGCTCGTTGTAGGTCCACGTAATTCCTATTTTTCAAATTTGTTTTTCACATGTCCTGACAGTTCTTCATTTTATATGATGTCTCTGAGTGCTAAAATTCGATCTGTTATGGACATGTATCCATATCAAGTTAACATCCTGCTAGCCATTAATTCCTGTTCTAGAAAGTATTGCCTCGTTATATCTGTTTATAAACAGACTGACTCACTATTTTTAATCCTATTGATGAAAGTCAAAAAGTAGACTTGATTAAAGTTCGTTTCACTGAATTGGTGGAGAAGCAAAAACAAATGGATTTTTTAAACGTGCTCTAACATAAAAGAGAGATCAGAAGACATAATCCATCCCATCTTCTCCAATAGTATAAGAGAATGCAAACCTGAATACAGAAGCGCCCATAGTAGTCAGTGCCTCCTTCATCCGTTGATTTCTATCTCCACTGCTGACCTGCATAAAGTGCATAAGAATTAAAGAGAGAACCCTAGGATGAACGCCTCTAACTGAACATAGAGAAACAATATTAACAAACAATATTGCTGTACACCAACAACCCTGAATTAACCTGGCTCAATTGGGGATATAAAGCCAAATAATCTTGTTTCGACTTCTTATTTAGGGTCATAATTAACTGCCCAAGCCAAGGTTTGCGACAAATGTATAATTCGCTGCAGGAGGTTCATCGCTAATAACTCAATGAAAGACATCATTTGAACAGTTTACTTAGTAGACAGAGCACTAAACTTTTACTAGAACTTATTAGTCATTAGTTTTACTCAATCGGACAAAGATTCCCTTCTCAATCTCTTTGGAGACAACTACATTTGTTCAATATACAGTAATTCCCTAACTGGACCTACTCAAGTTGAGCTCTATTCTCCCATTATTTTAAAAATAGTAGACCACATAGATCACTGTGATAGAAGACTAACCAAGAAGGCATGTGTTATATGGACACAGAATTCAACAGCAATACCGACGGACATCACAAGGTTAACAACAGATACAGCATTGAGCTGGATTTTTAGAATCGCCATTACTCCCTGCAAAACAATGTACAATGTCACAGCTAGAGAGAAAAAAACAGGTACAATGATATGAACTCAAACGATTGTTCATAGAAGAAAATATACCATAAGATCCAGAACAATCATAGCCAGCACAAGCAAGATAATTGCTGAAGTCCATAAACTGGATGTAGCAAAAGGTATAAAGAAACAGAGTTAATATCACAGATTTTAAAAAAATAAAAATAAAGGTGTTTTGTTCCAGGAAGCAAGAAAGAATTGAAAGGAACGGCATTCCAAGTAAGAGATAATCTACTAACCTACATGTGATCACTAAGCATACAATAAATACAGCACCTGTAGAAAATGAAAAAGAAAATTGATTAATGTTTCTAAATGGTTTGTCGTTTTAAAAATACCCAATGTTTCCTAATTGAGAAATGATAAGCGACATATATAAAGAGCATAAAGAGAGATGACACTGACCAATAGCAATAGCTAAGTTAATTAGGGCTGTCCTCCATATGCTCAGATATTGCTCAAAGAACATATAAAATACAGCATATGGGAAGATCTCCATCTGCACAAGACAAAGAGATAAGCCATGGCTAACACACAGAATTTTAAGAAAATGCAGGCCAAGCATGTTATTGTGTGGAAGAAGATAATGGGACGAATCACAGATTAGTAGCAGTTTACTTATGGGGTTTAATTACAGGCTCTAAGAACTCTTTCACTTGGCACAATTTCCTTTATATGCCACATAAGTTTTCTTCCTTTTTACCTCGACTCTTATAAATACAAATAATTATATTCTAGTTATATAAAATTTGCAAGACACCATGACAAGAATATCTAACCTCCAAAATCTCTTGAAAGTTCCTCAATGATAATTTTAGTTTTACTAAACATACCAAAATTTTAATAATACAACTTAACATGCCTATGGTTTTTGGATCAAATAATCCCTATTTCAGATCATCTTTCCTTCTGTTTGGTTCAACCAGAATTGGCATAAACGACAGTAGAGTATTCTCTTTATAAAATGACCTAACTGTAGCTAGACTTCTCAAATCACCATATTTACTAGCTAACAACGTACTTATTAAGAGCGTATTCACATTCATGATATCAACTATGAATAACAAAAGTAATGTGTTTATCTCCTACTCTCATCGATCTTGCACAGCCTACCTCCCCTCGACCGTCAGAGTTTATAATCAGAAGAACAGCTAGATGAGATTAACCAAATTTTCCAGCAGAACAACTTTCTTTTCGAATATCCATTATCTGCTACCCTCATGAATTTCAAAGAATGAGTTGCAATGGGATTTTTGACAACGATCTTCACATAATAGTCTTGATATGCGTAAATAAATTGCATTAATTACTAAAACACAAAGAAATGAGTTGAATACACAAATGACAATGCTCTAAAGGCTATAATGAGAAATAAAACAGAAGTACAACCAAACTTACTTGCAGATAGTAGCATTAGTTTATCACCAGAATGTATATACTAATAGTTGAACAAATAAAAACAAAGAGATAATCTTGGTACAAAAGTAGATTGTCACTAAAATTGTCATTAAAAATAGTAGAGACAACAAAGAGAGGCCACACAGTTAAGTTCCTGAAAAGGATACCAATACTTCATTACGTTGCATTCAGAAATTACCTTTAGAGAATCAGAAAGTCTTGAACTGAAGTCTCGTGCAGCCCTCATGGAATTGACATAGTCAACCTGAAGAAAATGGCTTGAGATTGAAGGCATGGACCTCTACACAAAGTTTAGTGAACTATAAGGTAAAGGATTGGGAATGATTACATACTTGTTTGTTAAGAGGCGTGTGATATGTACGAAAGGCTGATGCTTTAATAATACCATCCTCATAGCCTGATGACCAACACAAAGGGACAAAGTTAAAATTAACGGGAGCTGGTTCAGACGAACAATTGCTACAGACTGCAAGATCTATATCACATTTAAGGGAAACAACCAACAATACATATAATCGGTCAACCTTCAAGCTCCACATTGGTGGTGTAAGCCCCATTGCCACCTTTAGCACAATCACTGGAAGGTAAAGCATTCAGGAACCATGGAAGCTTCTCTCGAAACTGTTGAGTTGTGGGGCGACCATTTGCTAAATCTGAATGACGGAAACACTGAAGGAATCCAAATGTTAGTCAAGTACTCAATTCAACAGTTTTCTGTTGGCTTAATGATACACATTTTGCTTACTGGCACATTGCGCAGTACAAAGCACAAATAAAAATTATATCAGATAGAAATATTTGAATTACCGTTGTGCAGTCCTTGCATACGTTGTTCGGGCTACAGGAGCCACTACTGGGCGAACAACATGGAGGCTGAAAGAAAAGAGATCATTTCAGTTAGTAATACAATATTATTAAATAAAAGAAAAGTATATCAAAAAGTAATAGCAGTAAACTCTTTTTTTTTTTTGATAGGGCAATAGCAGTAAACTTTAAGCGGCAGTGATCTGAGATGTAGCTCAAGAAGGACGCCATACTATGAGCTAAACGGCAATTCTTGAGCCCAAAATGCTTTAAAACATCGCAATTTGTAAAGTTCCATCACATTTCATTCAGTTATTTGAGCATGCAAGAAGTGGTGAACTTAAAAAAGAGTGGTCTACTTCAAAGCAAATTGGGAAAACACACATAACAGTACAAAAAGTAGCAATTTTAAAGCTGTAATAGTAAAATTAAAAAAATATTAGACTGAGAATAGAGTATAACAAGTCAAACACCTTTTACTATGAAATGTTGGGTAAGCATTTCAGTCATGAAACTATTCTTCTTAAGAAAGAAAGTAACCGAACCTGATCATCAGGAGGACAAAAACTACTATTTGTGAATTTTCTACAGCACCCAAAAGCTTCTGGAGATATCCAAACAAGAAAATCATCAAGCCATGAAGCAGCCGGTTTAGCAATGTAACTTGATTCTGGTGTTAAAGATGCTCTGGCTATCTGCAGAATACAAAGTTAAGCTAAAGTAAAGCATGAACAATATGAGGAAAATATCTCCTTAAGCAAAAAAGATTTACAAACCAGAACACTCACATCAATGAAGACCATATGCAATAAACTTTAGAAAGCACGTGATCAAAGTGGGATGAGCTCAAGAGTTAGGGGTCAGCAATAAACCAAATTCTATCCCTTTCCCAAACCCAGCAGCCGAAGAAACTTAATCCAGGACCAAAAATATTATTCCTCTCAGATCAAGAGAGAGACAATTCTACATGTAGCTTAATTCTAGGAGAGACTCCACTTCACAAGAACATGTCAATGATATGATTCATCAAAAGAAACATGTGTTTTACCTCATTCAGTAGAGAATCAGAGTCACATTGACTGATGGAACATAGCTGGTTCGTTTGTCTTGAGTCAGAGCTGAGAGAGTAAAATCACATTCTCAATCATTAGGACTATTGAGTTCAACATTCACATTCGCCGCCAATAATAGCTCAAAGTTCTGACATTTAAATCATGCAAAAGCCAGTTAACCAGCCAATTGCATGTTCACAGTTTGAACAGGGTAAGAAAGAGTTTTGTCATAGGTATGCATAATCATTTCAAGAACAATTTCTCTTATATATTGATATGAATTCTTTTCTTCTCAAGCATCCACAAAAGAACTTCCTTGGCACCAAACTACTGTAGCAACATGCTTAGACAAAAATTAAACACAATTCTAACTCTCAGCAGGCATCCTCTTATTCTCTCAAATATAATCTGCATATCTTTGATGATTACGCATATCACAACTAGAATGTTTTACAACATTTCTGAAGTTGTTCGTCAAAGACACAGAAAGAAGTCGGCATATTGAGAAGCATGTTGCTAAATAAAGGAGTATATTATCCATGGTACCTATAGTTATAGTTCTTGACAACAAAGTACAGTGGTGGTCCAACTCTGAGATAGTCCGAGATATTGTTGAAGTAACCCTGCATAAATAATGCAAACAAATATCACAGTTCACAACTCTATGAAAACCAATTTTGTAAATGCACATTAATTAGGGTACTAAACCTGAAGGTATGAGTCGCGAGGAAGAACAATTTGTTGTTCCAAACCAGGTTCAACCCTTGTACATAATGCCTTGAAGGATATCACATAAAAAAGATCGTTCACCCCCAGGTTGCTCGATATAATAAAACCAGCAGAAAGAGACAAAGATTACATAGTAAAAAGGTGGTGTAACTTACAATACTCGCCAACGCAAAAGCAGCAAACACACATATGACAACAAGTTTTACTCCCCAGAGACTTAAGATGGGGGCGTGAATATCCTACAAGTGAAAAAATCAAAATAAATCAAATTGGTTACCAAATGCAAATAAAACAGCTCCAGTTACAAGAACATAAAGTAGTGTAAGATATAACATGTACATATCTCTACACTCATCAGCAGCATAAAACTATTAAGATGTACAGAGCTCCCATAAAGTTACCAAGATCTCTACCATTACAAAGTCAAGATGTTAAAGCACGAGTTAAATAATCAATTATGATCATGGGAGGCATTACTTGGGTGCTGGAAGGAGAAAGAAAGGAAGAGGAGACATAAGGCTTCGGAAGATGATAGTGATAACTTCGTATTTCTTTTAGGTATCCTTGCTGTACTCAATCATGTCCAGATGATAAGACAGCTTTGTAGAATGGAACTTCTCTTAATTAGGATTCCAGATTTCCCCTTGAGTCAAGACATTTTATTCACTTATCAAAAGAAGAAAAAAATAATCAATGTATAATCACAAACGATTTCCAGTCCTTCGAGATCTCATATGGCTTATATGTAATAAGTACAGCATAGAGATCTTTAAGATAATAGCTGCAATATGAGCAATATCATCAGAGTTCCTCCTGATAGTCATTAAGATTTCGCATGGTCAACCTAGAAGTCTAAGACTTTGAAAGATAAAACAAAAAGAATAGCAGGATCAAACATCTATTTTAATAATAAATTAAAACAACCTTAGATGGTATTGTTGATCGATAGCACTGAGACATGTTCGCATATAAGTAAATACGTAAACTAGACAAACCTTGTACTAGATAAAGAAAACAAACATTAAAAACGTTTCTGAGATCATATGCATCAGTTCAGAGAGGACAAAGGATGAAATTTCAGAAACATTTAAGACCATCCATTACCTTCATATACCGTACCAGCAATCCAGGTTTTCTCTGTTGATTACCTACAAAATTGTTTGATATAAGGGCTTCATCCGATTGGAAAAAAAGTAAAGAGCCTTGCTGAAAAGCTCCCAGAATTACCTTTGTCAGGATCAGCATTTGAACCAGATACTTTAATACATGGGAAACAATCAATCCTGTTATCTTCGGCTCTCAAAAAATCAAAACAAATCAAGGCAACAAATGCAGTAACTTGCAGAAGGAAATCCAACAAAACGGCCAATGCTGCAGCCAAAGCAAAGAAAAGGGATAAAGAACAGAAGCTCTAAATAAAAGTATGCTAGATATTTTACAATAATTAGCAACTCTGTAAGCCTAGAATCAGGCTATTCCTGACCTGCGAACATGGAAAAAACGCGGCATGCCGGCATTGGAATGAAACTTCCAACTGCAAATGCTAAAACCTCTGAAAGACTAGCTAGTGTAATAGATGGTCCAACTTCTACAAGAGCATTGCTAATTCGTCCCTCTAAAGGCAGTTCCATTGGCTGCCGCTTAACAGCATTCACCAGAATGCACATGTTATCTACTCCAACCTGAGAAAATATGGAGATTGAGAATGATCATAAAGCAAGAGAAAGGATTGTAAGTAAATATTTAGACAAAAAGGATCAGCAAGTAGAGACAGAGCAAAGTCAAAGAAGAGGAGACTGTCGAAATTCCACTTACAGCCAAGACAAGGAAAGGGATCACTTCCATTATAATTAGGGTTGATTTTACACCTACTGCACTGAAGAAACCAACTGATCCAAGAACAGAGAGCATGACAAGTATAACTCCTGAAAGACCAAGCAAGACCTGGAAAAAAACAATCCATCAAAAGCAAATGTCAAAAAAGAAAATAGAAGGACGCTAATAATATAAGCACCACCTTTCAAGTGAGAATGAAAAAGTCAAATGAAACCATTAAGTATGTTGATGATGATTCTCATAGTATATTCTTTTACAAAAATCTAAAATGTGTTAACTGAATAGGACCAAAAATTGCAACAGTCATGAGTCCATAGTACATTATGGTTGATGGTATGAAGGGTCAAAAGCACTGTACCTTAGAGGAAATGTAACAAAAGGAAAAACGGGGAGTATCACCCAACGTCAAGGATATATAGGCAAACATCACAAGATAGCTTATCTGGAACAGAGCAAGTACAAAAGGAAACGGTGAGCAGAAGCAACCGAGGAAGTGCATGATATAATCGTCATTAAGGTGAGCGAGAAAGACATGTCAAAGTAAATATGAAGCCACAGTGGGTCCACTCCCTTACCAAGATAGTAATAGCATCTGCTGTGCTCTCCCTTTTCAACTCTTCTTCAACAGAACTTTCTGATGAAAAAGCAAGGCTCAAATTCTGTGCTTGCACCATTGGCAAGATCTCATCCTGCCCATAGTATCAAAACTGATTAGGCCACATAGTCAAAGATAATGTAGTATTAGAAAATGATTAATGCTCAAATGTTTCATTTAGGATCTCGCAGTGACTTCTTATGTTATCAAGTGTTTTTTTTCTTTGTGCTTTTATCTAATAAAAAAAATGTTATCCAGCTTTTTAGAGTCCTTAGAAGGCACGTCACAGCATAGAGCTATTAGTGAAAGGAACATATTACAAGATGCAGACCTTCACTAACTGAATGAAAGCCTTCTCCCAGGCCACTGCCTTCTTAGAATAGTTGCCTTCTTTATCAATTGCATTATTCACAGGATAGGTCACAATGAAAGCAGAAGCCTGTCTCATAAACATTTATACATCAGGATACAGCTTAGACCAACATTGCATCAGTTCTTTGAATCACGAAATTTATGGACAAAAGGCAAAAGGAAGTACCTCAGAGTAATTGTTACCAGAGAAACCACCAACGGCAGTGCTTGGATCAAGTGGAGCTTTAAAAGCACTCAAACAGCTCTCTGCTGAAGTATAATGCTAAAGGACAGCAAAGAAAATCGATGATGAGCTTTAACATTATTCCTTTAGGTTGTGAAGAAGTATGAAATGAAAGTGGATTTCAAAGATTGAGAAAGATACAAATTAAAAGGAAAAATAAGCACATTGATTACTTTCTGATTCTTTAAACTTAATAACCAAACTTTCTCCGCTGTTCACTTCTTAATATTCTAATGAAGACAGCAAGAATTGACTGATTTTACAAACTTAAGCTGTTAGAATATCGAGTTCCTTGGTGAAGAGATCTCGTAAGCACCCTGAGTAGACACAAGTTGAAGGACCTCTATTTATTTGCTCATCCAATCAATTGGAAGCAACTAACTCCTCACATGAACTCAGAGTACTATCAAGATTTGGATATGCTTTGTTTAGAGTAGAACGTATCAGATTGTTTCATGCGTTGTCTGCAGATTTAAATAAAAATGACTGTCAATTTGATTTAGGTTGTTCTTATTCAAACCATGTCATATGTTCAAATCCGAGAATTTCTGCAGTCATTCAATTTGAGCATGGATATCTCAACTTGATGTGTGCATGCTAGAGGAATACACTCTTTACCTTCTTTTTTTTTTATAACCATGGTATCCGGCCTAGCTAGCATGCACCTCGACACAGGTACCGGGTAACAATGTCCACCATGGCTCGGACAGATGAGACTCCGCTGCGATTTGAACCTGAGCCCTCATGGTTCTCAACCCATTAACCACTAGGTCACACCCTTGGGTGCAATACACTCTACCTTTATCCAGGCTTAACTAACTAATACAACTCCAATCAGCAGTAGCACCTTTAATGCTGTTCTGCTTGATTTGAATGTATGCAAACAACAATGTGGACCAAAAAAGCAAGTTACAAGTAAAACCGATAAAAAGAAAGGAAAAAGAATATTATAACAGTGACCAGAGACAAAAGGAAAAGAAAAATAAAAGTAACTTTATCAGTAGTGAATCACAAAGTTAGATCACAACATACCTGAAAACAGTACTGAACATGCTCAATGCCTCCATAACTATCGAAGTTATTGCTGTCCATTTTGAAATACTACAAATCATATAAGTGGGAATCAGTTGCAAGACCTTTAAGGGGAAGTTGAGAGATTTCTTTAACAGACATCTGTAATAGCAGCCATGATTGACAATTAATAGAAGTAGCATGGAACAGTCTTTGAACAGTGTTGAACATTTGATGTTCACTGAGTTAGTGGTATCAGCACCCCAAATGCTCAGTCTGCTGAAAGAACATCAAATGCCCCAAGCATCTCCACCCATCCTCACAAGGACACTCCAGCTCTCCAACTACTGGATGCAATGCAGTGCAAGCAGCACCACCAAGAAGGCCCCAGTATCCAGTCAACAACAACTCCAACCATGTCATCCAGTCAACAACAATAACCCTCAGGAGACTTTCCACCCTTCAGATCCTCTGCAGCAACTCCATCAGAAGCAACAAGACATCCACGCAGTCAACAAGCAACAACCACCCAGGGGTTCAGACCTACCCATTCTGCCCAACAACCACACCAGTTTCCAGCAACAAAAGCCAACCATTGACAAGCCACCACAAGATCACATGTGAACTTGGACAATTCAATCAAGCCAATGCTCACTCCCTTCTGTCACCAGCAAGAAACAGCATCTCCTCAGTGTACTTCATGGCGCTCTCTTGACAGTTGTCTTCAACTTAGCTTTCCTTGCACTAAAAGTCAAAGCAAGATTGAAGACAACTTCTCCCATTATCATATCGTTTTTGTCATACTCTTCAGGAATATTCTACATTCTCATTAGATGTAGATCTGCTTGTATATGGAAGATAATCTTCCAACTTATTTCTATAGTAGATTTTAGGATCACTTGTACTTTTTTGTATAGTTGACCTAGGTTTATTTCAGCTTGGTTTTGTATTCCTATTTACCTGTCACCTATGGACAGGTAACTGGAACATCCACATAGGTCTAACACACCATAGTGTACAGGATCCATTTGAGTGTCACAGTTGGACAATCAAATGCATTCACATCTTTCATTGGAGGTCAGGTTTATGCCCCCCTCCACTGTTGTATTTTACACTATATATATGAAAACTAACCCTAGGCACAATGCCTAGTGGTTTGAAAAAAAAAAAATAGAAGTAGCAGAGTCACAAGTAATTAGGTCTAGTACCAAAAGACATCGCTAAGAGAAAAACAGATAACATTTGGACCATGAAGGAAGGAACAGGAAGTTAAGGGAATCCCATGCAGCAGACAACATCATCTACGCAATGGCATGTCAAAGTGCCAAAACATTCAATCATAGAGCAGAGAGAAAAAGACAAGATCATTTCACAGCCCAAGGAATTTGATGTTGAACTTTTCATATTTTTCTCCCGTATGTACTCAATATTTAACTTAATCTTCAGATCATGACATTCTTCAATAAGAAATCACTGACAGGCCTAGAGAACTTGCTTCGAAATATTAATAAGTTCAGTTAATATTTGCTTTACTACGAGATATACAGGCAAACCGTAGAAAAATTAACTAACATAGTGTTGTACCTGAAGAATACTTTGAGTAGCGCATTCTGTGCCAAGTGGCTTCATACAAATGTCAGTCAGAGATACCATTGAGCCAGAATAGTTCCCTTGGATAGCATCAATCTATACAACATGGGGCAAACTTAGTTTCTAGGAAAAGAAGAAAATATTAAGAATAAACTTTGCACTTGCTTAAATCATATGATGCACAGAACTGTAAATCAGATGTCAGTCCTCTTGCAGGTAATTAAAGGAAGCATGATTCCGTTCAGTTTAAAACAAAATTCAAGAAGATGTATTACCTTTTTTTGTATGTCAAAGAGTAACTTGATGTTGTCTTCAGTAACAATAGGAGGTGATTTTCCATTATCTGCGTCTGAGATTGTACCAATTATGAGCTGCAATTTTAATAAGGTGATAGTAATTTCCATGAGATTCAAAGGTCATCGAGTCCACCCCCACCTCAAAACAAGGGAAAAAAGGAAGAGAAAAGAAAGCCCCGTTTACCCTGATAAATGGGAAACGTGGGATTCAGCTACTTCAATTTAAAGATACTAATGTAATAAAAAAGGCAGACTTGAGAAACATAGTTTAAAGTACATCCAAACTGTAACTGGATCCAAACATGACCAGAATGGCAGGCCTATTTCTTAAAAAAAGATTTATAAGGTTCTTAAACTATAAATTAAGTTGAAAAGGCAACAAAACAGTGAACAACAGCTAAACAAAAAAAGCTCCATTGAGCTAGCAGTTGTCAGCATAGCATACCCTAAACCTTCACAGAGTTTCCTTGCTGTAAAATTAGGATAGATGCAGATAGTCAGACAAGGAAGCCTCTTTTTGTTTGGCTAAAACCTATCCAGACAAAGACGTGAAAGTTACAAACTTTTATTACATTTAACGTGAACGCAAAGACAAGTTTGCGACATGAAAAGACGATACAGCTAGAGTCTACAGATGGATCAGGATTCAACTAATTCTACTACAACTACACCTCAATCCCAAGCAAGTTGGATGCATCAGGATTCAAGTTGGAAATTTTCAGTGTCCAATTTTAGATGTCTTGCATTGCATGATCAGCACTGAATCGAGAATTCTCCAACTGAAGAAAAGGCTCGGTCAGTATTCAGTGTAAAACCTTTCACCCAATCAGTATCTGAGAAATCATTTTCATGGCTCTTTGGGAGGATGGATGTAGGTGTTCATCTTAACCAAGTTCAGTGCAAAATTTTGGAGAAGCCCTAGTAGCACAGTAATCAAATTAACCACAGTCAAGCCTTTTCAGCAACTGAAATAGTAAGATGCCAGCATGTTAAATGAACTGGCATGGGTAACTACTCCATTGTACCAAATACTTACATGGAACCCCAGGTGCTGGAAACAACCAGCACTACGAGGTACAGACATATCTAAATCGGTAAGGTTACTGAGTGCTTAAAGCAATTAGAGACCATCAGATCAATCTTTGTCAATATATAAAATAAGTCTTTGTTTTATAGGTCTTGCTTTCTCAATTCCATAGTGTTAGTTTTGACATCATTTTGAAGTTACTCCTGAGAAACACTCATCCACAAAGTACTCCACCAAAATACTTACGACTCATCAACAAAGTACTCAAGTCAATTAGCGTGAGAAACATAACATACATGTGGCCCCAGAATTATGGATCCACAGGCAAACTATTGGATACTACAATTGTGAAATATTATACCAAGTCTGACTTAACTACATAACAAACAATGACAAAAGTATCTAGCAGAAAACACAATGAAGTAGAACCTGCTCAATTCTATAAAATGGTGCAAGGTGGCTGTCAAAAAATAGTTTCTCCTCTGCAGCTCTACTCCCATGGCCGACCCATAGCTGAAAGTATCAATGTGGAATCTCAGGACGTGAATGCAACAAATTAAAAATATTAAAACAATGGTATATAATATAAGTGGATGAAATGATATAAAAGGAAATTGAGACAGCTATGCCACATCATACCTTCTCAGGCCTTGTCTCAACTTTAAAACGGAAAAGGCCTAAGCAGAGCACCAGGACAATGAACAACGATGAACACAATACAAGGAATGGATTTCTAGCCACCCATGTTCCATATCTCCTGAAAAAGGGGTTGTTTACAGATGCAACCATTTCTGTAAGAACAATCCTCAACCAATCAATGATCTTAACTGATTAAAAGCGTATAGAATCACCTGTAGAATTTTGACATATATCCCTGTACAATTGAGAGTTGAATACCACTTGAAATTTGAGGGACATCTTCAAGCATCTGAAATTTTTAAATGAGTTATAAACATGGGGAGATGATATTGAGATATCTCATGGTGAAACTCCCATTATCCAGCCAGCTATGACCCAAAAGTTAACTCATAAACTATTACAACAAATAGAACTTTGAAATTTTGAGGAAAGAAGCTTATAGAAGAAACCAGCCTCACAGTATTTAAACTACAATTTTTGGCCTATGCTCAATGGTGTTAGCTAGTAGATTCTTTAGTTCATATAACTGGATAGGAATTTAAGCTGGGAAAACAAAAGGAAAGACACATTTTATACACATGATGATTCGCCAAACTCATGTTTTGAGAGACGGAAGGTATTAAGGTAAAGGAAAGTAGCACTAATATGAAAAATACAAAATGAGATATATCAGACAAGCAAACAAATCACTGAAAGGTTGCAAACTGGCATTCACCTGCATGGGAATATTCTCATCCTTTTGCCTGCTGCTTTGGCGGACGACACCATTTCCAGTTGCACGGATCAATGGCTTTGTTCTCGAAACAGGGGTCTCTTCTCTTTTTTTATGGAGAAAGCCCCATCCAAGAAAAATGGAGACTAGTACAACATACAGAATTGTGACAGCAACTTCAATACACTTCACCTGCACCAATCAAGAGTTGGAACAGCATAAATCATGTATTTTCTTGCAGTTCCACCGATGCAACAAAGACAGATTTAATGAGCTATGCTGTAAAGCTGAAATTCAATCTGAGCTATGTGTATGAATTATAGAAGCAAGTAAATCAAGTGACTCTCTACAATAGGTGTCTTTTCACCTTGAGAGACCCAATTCTCACTGAACAAGAATCTTCTCTCTGCGCAGGAGGAGGAGCTGAACTTGAGCAGGCCGAAGCCGAGGGGCAATCACCACATGAACAGCCTAGTGATGTATCACCACATGAATATGTAGACACGTTCATAGGTTTCATTCCAGATGACTGAGGAGCAGTTGGTTTGAAGTTAATTGCATATGGAGATCCGGGGACTCCAGGTGCCGCTCGTCTTCCAATAAATGCATACCACTCTGCCAAATTAAGTGTCAGCATGGCGTGCAGATTACCAACTAAATCAAAGAAATCATACTATTATCCACCGTCACCTCAATACTCACTCTTGTTCTCCCTGTCTTGCATAACCAAAAGAAAGAGCAACTGCCAGTTATACTTATAAAAATGCATGTGTGTGTAAAACCTTTTCAACCCAAGCCAACAGCCCTCCTAATAACGATAAAGAAAAGCCAAAAGCTAAACTTACTGAGGCATGGTAGCATGAAGACATGCACACCTTTTTACATGTGAGCATCTATTCAAAGTCAGGAACCAAGGAATGGACAATTTACCTCTGAAATCTTTAGCTCCTGCACCAATGAATTCTATGGCTCTGGTATTCATTGTACCAAACTTTACATCCTTGCAAGATTCGTACAACCCCTTACCAAAACTGTCAGTTATGAAAAAATCAATTCCATCGACAGTAGAATTGCTTTTGACCTGAAAACCAAAAAAAATCACGAATTGCCTATTCAAAGCAATTTAGGACAATTGGTGCACAGTGACAAACATGATAGTTTAGCTTAAAACAGCTTCCCCGAAAGTGTTTAGGACAATTGATACAAAGTGAGGACCAAATTAAATAGCAAACTGGCCACATAGGTAGCACTTACCTTGGAAATAGAAGTAACATTGATAAACTGGCTCTGGTTCGGAGAGCACGTAAGTTCACAAAACAAATTCAAAAAGTTGCGCAAGCATGCTGGACAGCCCACAAGAAATGGAATTGCCTACAAAAGAAGTTAATTGGATACAGATGATTTCAAAACGAGAAAGATTCGTGAGAAGAGAACAGCCATTGTTTACACATAACTCAAAATGAAAAAGGTTTCAGCAACCCCAACACCTCCCAAAGAAGAAATATATAGATTATATACACTCACATATAAGAGGAACAACGTGTATTGGAGTAAAATTATTTTGAATTCTATAGTAATTTTACTACAATGATACTCTTATAACCACTAAAGCACCAATTCAAGCCTCCTAAATAGCCCCATGCCAAAGAAAAAAGATGCTCGGTCATACAACATTAGATTTGTTCAAATCACTTGGCTACAAAGACCCTCCAAGTTATCAAAATTACACTCATAATATTCTTTGTTGTTAAAACCACTCATTTTTCAGATAAGCATTCTCAAAATTAGGAGCTGGAAGAGTTTTACAGCATAAACATCTTACTTGCTGGACTTGAGCTCGCAAGGTATCAAATTGACCCTCCGTACAACAGACGTTTCCAGTTATCGTTGGGCACAAACTTTGAATTTTTGATGAAAGTAGCTCACCTGGCTGCAGAGCACAAATATTGTACATAATGACATTAAAATATCAGGTTGAATATAATTTGGATACCCAACAGTTTTAGAGTAACACAACCAGGAGAACCACATATAAGTCTCTGAGCATGTGCATGTGATTCCTTTTTTCCTTTTGATTGGAAGGGAAGTCAAGTCAGCAAGACAAAGATGATAGAGTGCGGGGGACAGGCCAGATCTTGTAGAGGCCAACAATTATGAATGGCTAGCTTAGAATAGCCACCGAACCTCTATCAAGTAATCTATGATGAACCAAATACAAAGGTACCAAGATGGTTCATCAATAGTTATCTAACAGTATTTACCTTCACAGAAGGGGAACCAAAGGGACAATTCAGAACCTTCCCATCACTGCGTGCTCCGCAAATGTCATACATGGCACAATATCCTTCAGCATGCCTTTGTCTAACCAAGTGAAAAAAATGAAGATTTTAAACTATAAGGTGTTGCACTTTATGAAATTCATGAAGAATGAGACAATTTAGTTTTTGTTTAGGTTTATTGTATAAAATAAAATAACAAAAATAAGGCTATCCAATTCTTCTTTGTTTATGCTCCGCAAGTGTATATTTTAGTAATTTGCTTCGCTTCATTTTGTTCAAGTTAAATTTTAGTTTAGGTTTGTTTGTAAAATGTAAAATTCAATAAAAGAAAAAATATACTATAAGGGAGCTGACTGCCTTGGATTAAAATGTACATAGATTTTCTTTCAGCAGGAAAAGATATCAATATATCACAATTCACTTAAAGATAGATATGTATAAACTTACACTCCAGAGGAGTTTGATGTTTGTGCAGTCACCACAGAACCAAGAAACAAAACCTGCACACATAAATTTGTGACTACAACTCAGTTTCATATCAGAAATTATTTTCATTTATTGTATGAAAAGACGCATATGCCCCACATTGACTTTCTAGGCATCTCTCTCTCTCCCTCACTCTCCCTCTCTGTGTATGTAGGAATCAAATATTAGGCACAATTCAGTAGAAGTCACGACTAGAAGTTAGCCAGCTTATAAAATTCTTCAGCAAATAACTGCTCGAGTAACCTTCATCTTGAAAAAAAAGGATATTAATTTACTATAGAAATTCACTTGAAAGAACAGATAAAGATACTTTTTTTTTATGCCACAAATTAAAGACATAAATTTGTTAGGTGAAAGAACACCGAAAGACACTTTTTTTTTTAGTGCAGACGACTGCATTTCAAACTGCTCATAAAGTTGAATTTTGCAATATACTTCACATGTAACTCATTAACGTTGTTAAAAGGCTATAGATTATCAAACAATTCCGCAAGGAAGACAGCCAAATTTCACAACAGAAGTCAAGTTTTACAATTAAAAACCGAAAATTGAAATGTTTCAATCAGAAAGAGAAGCCCAAAATTTTCAGAAAACAGCAAAAAGCCGAGCCGTTTCACTCTTGAGCATTAATTCATTTTGAAGAATGCCGAAAATCAATTATGGAAAGAAAAAAAAAACGAGTTTCTGCAAAACGATATTGTTTCAATCAGAAAGCGAATTCAAAATTAACAATTGAAAAGCGAAAAACAAAAGAAAAAAAGAGCTTTAATCAGAAGGAGAAGTCCGAAATTATCAAACAACAGGCAAAAGCATTCTTCTGCAACTTCTCAGTTATCACTCGCGACTATTCATATGATAAACACAAAAAATCGTGCTTCTACTCAACCGAAGTCAGAAATTTTCAGACTGAGTAATACCTGAAACAAACATAGCGCGAACCAAATCCGGATAAAAGGAAGCACCATTGTTCCTATGGAAGAAAACTCCGCCATTGTTAATGGTTCGGAGCTGAGTCCTAAACTCAGAAAACTCCTTTTCTAAAGATTTTGGTTCCAGTTATCAACTACCTTATAGTCCAAGTCCGTCTTTTCTGTACAGAATATGAGAGAGAGAGAGAGAGTCAAATGATAAAATCTGTAGAATATATAGCACTAAGCTTAATAAAGACTGCTTCTATTCAATTAAATACTGGAGTTCAAGTAGGCGTTTGGACATAAGAATTGTAAAATTTGAAAAAATGAGAAAAGAAATTTTTTAAAATGATATTTAAAATTTAGAGTTATATTTGGATATAATTTTAATTTGATTTGTTTTTAAAATTTTATAATTGATTTGAATAAAAAAATTTAAAAATTAATTTTTGTATAACTTTTTAAATTTACAAAAATTTCTAAATTGCATCCTCGACATAAAATAAAATAAAATTTCTAATGTTCCAGTCTGGAACTTCACGAGTTTTTAAGGGACAAACCCGGTCCCCGGCTTTAGGATAAAACACTTGTACTACAAAATATAAACTTGCTTAATTTAATAATAAAGTCATTTTACGGAATTACCCTTGCTTTCGGTTCGTATTGTCGGGATGCATTTTAATTATGTTTCCTCAAGGCTCGCGTAATTGAAAGCGTATGATTCCTTCTTTCTTTCTTTTTTTCTTTTTTTTCGATTTGAGTAATCATCATGAAAAGCGCATGACAATTCTTACCGTTAATTCTATCAATCAATAGTGTGCTACTCTAACAAGGATTGAAATGGCATCTACTCTTTTGTCCCGTATTACTTTTTAAAATTATGAGTTCATATTTATTTTTTTATAATTTTAATAAATTTTTACTCCGCCTCAAAAGTTATGACTTCAATTGAACCGGTCTACATAACATTACATCCGCCCCGGATAGTGTTTTACATTCCAATATGGAACTTTTCTGCGCAAATTCAGATTTTGTTGGTCGAAAAAGGAATAGTGTGTTGTGCTGTGTGATTTGATTCTATAAGTGGAAATTTAAGATCATTCCTGCAAAAGTGCAACTATAGGAGTTAAGTTTAACTTTTGTAAATGTACTACTGAGATTAGTAGGTTCAGAAAGTTTATTTTCTTCTTTATTTTTCTGTATGTGGAAAAATAAAGCTCATAATGAACGAGATGTTTGTTTGACAAAGAAAAGTAAACCAGAACTCATTAATTGGAGAACTTTTTAGCTAAGATTACGTATCTGCGTACTTTATTTTATTTTATATTTAATAGGGTAGAGAGAATTTAACTAAAGAAGTTAGAATTTGTAATTCCCGTGCTATTTTTAGGTAGACGACAATAAAGTTTTGGATGAAAGAATAGAAAACCAAAAGAATTTTAAAATACCTAGGTAACCACTCTGAACACGAGACAGTAAGCATTGCTCAAACTTTTTTTTTTTAGAAGTACTCTTTCCAGTTCATAATAAATTACTTTTAAATTATTTTCACATAAAATTAAGAAATTTACTATATTAATTACCAATTAAATTAACATTTATTATTTCTTCACATAATCACTCCTTACACATACACCAACATTATTTACTCCAAGGGCAATGTAGGAAAAAAAATAATTCATTCATTTTTTGAAATCTTGAAAAATTACTTATTTTGGACCGCAAAAGAAAGGTCAAAAAATCACTTATTGTGACCCGAAGGGAGTATTAAGAAATTTATCTTTTAGTATTAATCAATAATAAAGTTGACCATATGAATCTTAATTTGTTCGTTAGAAATATAGCAAATACTCCTAAACTTTTTACTCCAAGATAAATTTAGAAAAAATAAGTTAAGTCCTTCTTGATATATGAAAAAATCAATTATGGACCCCCAAAAAAAAGAGTCAAAAAATCTAATACAGTGAAATGGAGGGAGTATTAGACAAATATTAGCAAATCGCTGAATATCTACTTTCTTATGTTGTATCCCAAATTACATGACATACTGAATGGAGTATATAATTTACAAAAAGATAATCCAACTATAGAATACCAAAAACACAATGGATTTGGTATATTACGTACTACAATATAGGCATTTTTATATATCAACACTTCTCTATAAAAGTCGAATTTTTTCGAAACTAATATTCATATTATGTCATATATATGTTCTTTATAATAACATTTTAGTATAACAGTCAAAAATAAAATTTGTTATAGAGAAATTTGACTTAATTATACAGTTTGATGCCTAGACATAAAGCGGTGTTAGTACTAAATATGCCACCAAATCAAGGATTGACTCAAATGTGATCAACAGTTAAGAGACAATCATGACGAATACTAGGAGTGGCTTTTCTTTAATCAATTCTGGATAATTGATTTTTGCTGTATGGCACTTAGAGTACCTAATGTTGCTATAATTAAATTTTCTGCTTTCTTTAATATATTTTTCTTATATTTAAATGGTGTTGGTTAAATTTTAACCATCAGACTGCAATTTAATCATGAATTTAATTCTGATCAAGAATTCAATCAGGCCAAACTTTTTTCTTATTACTAGTTAACGTAAATGGGTAATGTTATAGGTCACGGGTTCGAGCTATAAAAATACCTACAAATACTTGTATTAGGGTAGAATATTTATATCATACATCTTCTAGTGCGGCCCTTTCTCACACCTTATGTGAATACAAGACACTTTGTGCGCCGAGTTGTCTTTTAACGTGAATAGGTTAGTGAATGGTTTACCAAATATAGTGGCCTTTTTTTTCTATGTCGTCCACATACGGCTATTTTTTATCTCCGGTGTGCGGTACTCGTAATAAAGTCGATTATATCCGTATTCGTGCTGCGTAAGGCCCCATTCAAAGGGGAAGCATTTTCTAGCAAAAAAATTTCATATCCAAAATTTGAACCCGAGATCTCTGCTTAAGGAAAGAGCAGTCTCGTTAACTGCATGGTCACAATGGCTAGTTAATTGTCTGAAAAATTGCAAAGAGCACTTGGAATTCTAGGTCCAAATGTCATGTGTTTCCTGAGGACAACTGCATATGTGGAATTCCCCACTTAGTTTCAACTACCAAACCGGGACGGAGCTCTAGAGTGTTGGGAATCGAACCTAGTAGCTTTGGTTCAAATTTTGTATTTGTCTTAAAAATTTATTAAATATGTATAAATTATTTATCCAGAATACAATAATCTCAAACGATTAGAATTCTGAACTCATAAATTTGAAATCATGGCCCCGCCGGCCGCCTCTGCTACCAAAACTTATTAAGTAACGTCTAAGAAGCCAACAACACATAGAAATAGACAGGCGAGTGAGTGCATTGTCAATTCTAAGATCACCCAACGGTGTTGAACACTTAAGTTAGTCATTTTTAAGCTCATTTTCGGCTGTTCAACCACCACACTCACTTTGTGGGATTTTTCATCTTATATTTAGAATGTGTTTGATATGACGAAAGTAATTGTGTTGGGTTTTTTAATTAAAAGAAAATAAAATATAGTGGAAAAAGAAATGGAGAAAAATGAAATATTGAATTAGTTCATTTTACAAAGAATTTTTTGACCCTTATTGAATAGGAAGAAGACAATCTTTGTGCTTATATATAGAAGCACTTTTTGTAGCTCTTAAGGAGCTGAGAAGAGAGCAAGCCTTGTGCTGTCATCGTCTTTGGCTTCGGGTTCAGTCGATTGATTGATAATTTTTTGGACCAAATTTATTTTCTATTTCCGTCATTTATTATTTCCTTAATTATTTTGCGGCATTATTTCCAACGGTCAAGTTTGCGACTAGCCATTCCGTTTAACAGAAATTATGTCGAATAGATACCTCTTCAAACGAACATGCACCTTTGCACCCATTGGGACTCAACTCTGTTGGTTATAAATAGAGAGGCTCAGCCTCATTTTTATTTTTTCACCATCGAAATCTGAAAATCTCTCCCTTATATCTTCTGCATTCTGCGCGCATTGTTTTTTCAAAGCAAAAACATAAGCATTTTGTGTGATTTGCTCTGTTATTTGAGTTTGCCGAAGTTCTGTGAATTAAATTGCCGCTATCACAGAATTGTTATTTCGTTCTATCCTGGTTGGAATTAATCTGAAACCTTAGACAATTGTGAGGAGATTAAATTCCTTAAAGATACACAAGAAACTTGTGGGCTCGGAATTTTCTATTTTGTTTTCTTAAACTAACGTTTCTGATTTTCTCGTTTTGAATGGAGAATACTAACAAATTGGTCATGAAAAAAAAAAACTAAAGAATATTTTTCGTATAGAATAGTTTTCAGACAAATGTTTTTTTCTCTGGTGAGTGGAAATATTTTTCAAAAAGTATATATATTACAGATCAATAATAATATAGAACAAATCAAAGAATGCTCGATCGAATGAAATTTTTGAGTAGTAAAAACTAAAAATAAACTCTAAGCATTAGTTAAAATAAGTAATATGAAGTTTAGAATTTATATGGTTGTAAGAAAAAGACTTCTGCGTATAAATGAGGGAAGTCATTCTCCTGTTTTGACGGAAAAAGACTTCGTTTCCAATTTTATATTAAATTAATGAATATATGAGTCTTTAATATATAGCTATTATTAAATTATGATTAATTTATGCATATTTTTACCATAATTTATCACTTCAATTAATTTAATTTGTTGTAATACCGAATAAGAATAAATTTTTAGCAATATAATATAGTGGTACTTTCGGGGCAAATTTGGTAGTAGCTGCGATGATTGTTAGTGCAATTAATGATGATAGGTGTAACTTTATTACTCAGTGGGACATGACCTTATTCTAATTAATTTCCATTTTCTTAGAGAACTCTCTCATCTTCCAGATGCATATACATTAATTTCCATTTTCTTCCGTCCTTTTTTAAACGCATCATATGAAAATAAATAGAGGCGTAGTCAGAATTTAAGTTTATAAATTTTGCTTTAGAGAAATTATTTATATATATTAAATAAATTTCGTAAAAAAAATACATGATCAGTGTCCTAACGTAAGTAGAATTATAGCTCCGCTCCTGAAGATGAATTGTTTTTCACTTAAATTAAACTATATTTTGTTCGAAGAATTTGTTGTTTTACCTTATCACTTGGTTTGGTTATTTTCAAATAGGCAAGTCAAGGTTCATGTAATTTAATTTGTTGCCATCATGTATATTTTGTCCAAAACCCGAAAGGGAAAAAGATCAGTTTTTTTTTTAGAATTCCAGAAAAAATCGCAGTTATTATCATATCAGTATAAAAAAATAAAGCTAATAATGAAAGTAATTGCATGATCATAGGCTCAATATCATCATGAAAACCGATAATATAAGAAAATATGGAGATGATTAATAAATGTCAAGTTTCATACTCCTGAGCTAGTATAAGTGGTATGCTACGGTGTATGCTGGTGCAAGTTTACTATTGTAGCCCAAGTCAACAAGTAATATCAAACACATCGAGTAGCTCATCGAAACAACACAACAAATCACGTAAGGGGTATTACATACACAAGGAAAAGCACACATCACGTAAGCCATCACGCATCATTCCTGACATTGTCACCCTTATCTCTCTGATAGTCATCTGTATCACTTCGCCCTAACAATATCATTAGCTACCAGTATCACTATGATAGCCACCCGTATCACTCTATATAATAGTCACCTTTATCTCTCCACCTGGACAATAACACAATAGCAATCGTATCACTATGATAGACACTCGTATCACTTCGTATAACAGCAACTCTTATCGCTCTGCTTGGATAATAACACAATAGCCACATGTATCACTCTGTACATTCAACAATAGTAAGATGCCACCCTTATGCCTCACATAACAACGGTGAAATGACACCCTTATGCTACGCATAACAACAACCAGCACACAAAATAATTAACATGTGCTAACATCACAACAACATGACATATCAACTCGTATCACAAGTACTCATAGGCCACAAATATCTCCAAAGATCTAACAATATCAATATTTCCACAACAAATAGCTCACAGCTCAACACAATGTGTATAGAATACCAATAACAACAAAATAAATAGGAAAGTAACTCAATAAGGAACAACACCCCTTTTAAACACAACTTCAATCAAAATAGATTAATGAGTTTCGATAACCTCAATCTGAATTAATTGTTTAAGGATAAACTCAATAGTGAAAGTATTTCTATGAAATGGCAAACTTCGGATTCGAGTGATGAATAGGCTAACAATGAAAAAGATGGCACGAACTAGCACTACGTCTAAATGCATGAGAATAAACCGGCAATAAAAGAATATCATGTAACAACAATTTCAACTAACGGTAACTCCACAATAAAAGAAATCACATAATGTTAAAAGTGATAACAACTTCAAATAAAGCATATAAGAGCAAACTCGACAAGTAAATAATGTGACATGTAACAACAACTTCAAAATAAAGCATGTGATAGTAGACATGACGAATAAAATATATAACATGTGCTAACAAATCCAAATAAGTACATGAAAGAAGCCTAAAAGTTTAAGGCGGTCAATTTTTTACATATAAAGCCCAGTACATACTTGTCACCTCGCGTACACGGCTTTCACATGACACAAATAGCACAAACGACTCAAATCATAAGGGGTAGTTCCCCCCTCCCCCCACAAAGTTAGGCACGATACTTACCTTAAAGAAGCTAAGCTAATACTCTAAAATGACCTTCTCGTGTGAAACAATCTCCGGACGACTCAAATCTAGCCAAAATAACTTAATATCATAAATAAAAATCATAGGAAATAATTTCGGATTATATTCGATCTTTAATAAAAATTAAAAATATAACCCCGGACCCGCACCTCGGACCCGATAAAATTCACAAAATTCGAACACTCATTCCGGTATGAGTCCAACCATACCAAAATTATCCAATTCCGACATCAAATTGGCTTTCAAATCCTCATTATACATTTTTGAAAGTTTATACAAAAATTCTTATTTTCTCCCATTCAAATCACTAATTTAATGTTAAAAACACATATGGTATCACGAAACATAATCAAATTCGGAAAAGAACACTTACCTCAATCCAAAGTGTGAAAATCCCCTTCAAAATCGCTCAAATCCGAGCTCCATAATTCAAATATGATAAAATGACCAAGGCCTTTGAAATAGAGTACGTTAAACACACTCTAAAGGTACCCTTCGCGATCGTGGTCACCAAACTCGCGACTACAGCTCAAAAATTTTCCAGCACAAATTTTACTCTTCGCGATCGCGTCCGTTTCCCCGCGATCGCGATGAACAAATTCCTATTACTCTTCCCAAACTCTTCTCAAACAGTCTGAAGTGTAACAGACATAACTTTTTGTACAAAATGCCAAATGACAAACAATTTAATTTTTTGAAAACTGGACCCAAAGAGCTGTAATTTCATTTTTAGGTCATCTCCAAATTCCTTATAGATTTCTAGATATAAGCTTCCAAAGTCAGGTCGGTGATAATAGAATTTCCTCTACGCGATCGCGAATAGGTTTCCACGATCGCCATTCACAGTGCCCAGACAACAAATTTGCTCTTCGCGAACGCGACCAAAAGTCCACGATTGCGATGCATACCCCTATGACCAAACCAATAATTAAAAATGGCTTAAAATGGTCTGAAATAACCCCGAAACTCACCCGAGCCCCTCGAGACACCGTCTGAACATACCAGCAAGTTCGTAACATAACGCGGACATGCTCGAGACCTCAAATCACATCAAGCAACATCAAAACTATGAATCACTCTCAAATCAAATTTAATGAACTTATGAACTTTCAACTTTTACAACTCGTGCCAAATCATATCAAATCAACCCGGAATAACCTCAAATTTTGCATGCAAATCCTAAATGACATAATGGAGCTATTCCAACTCTTGGAATCGCAATACGAGCCAGCTATTCACAGAGTCAACTCTCGGTCAAGCCTCTCAACCTTCCAAACCTTCAACTTTTTAATTTTTGTCAAAATGCACCAAATCAACTTACGGACCTTCAAATCCAAATTCGGGCATACGCCTAAGTCAAAAATCATCATAGAAAACTATTAGAATCATCAAAACACCATTCCAGAGTCTTCTCCACAAAAGCCAAACTCCGGCCACCTCTTTAAGCTTAAGCTTCTAAGACAAGAATCATCCTTCCAAATCAATCCCAAATCATCTGAAACCGAACTCGGTCACACATGCAAGTCATAATACATAACACGAAGCTACTTGAGACCTTAAGACACCGAACGAGACTCTAATTCTCAAAACGGCCGATCGGGTCGTTACATTCTCCCCTTCTTAAACAAATGTTCGTCCTTGAACGTGCCAAGAACCATTCTGAAGTCATCAAATCATTGAATGTACTCACTATACATATTCTCGCGGGTGATCTCATGTCACCCCAATCCACATAGGCCCGACAACACCATCTCAACTGAAATTCATTCCTTCCACCCACACCGATAAGCCTTAGAACTAAAATTTTCACCATCTGAGTCTTCCAAAAGACCCGATTCCGGCATAAAAACACTATATCAACCTCAACCAGCTATCACTGCTCATGCATACGCCCACAAGGTATGACCACCCGACGCAATACATTGCCCATATACCCATAACAACATCTCTGACCACCATAGCTGCCCATAATCAAATCCATCACCGGCAATTAACCTCACACTAGGTAGAACCCTATTCCAAACCCTCGCAACACTGACAACGATGCAAGAAACATGAATATCCCCTAGCCATTCACTCAATTCAACAAGTCACATCTAATTCCACCTAGGCAGACACCTCGCAACCTAAAACCCAATAAGCACAACGCGAATGTGACTGAATATGCAAAGCGAAACATATGAGAGAACTATCAAACAAGCCCGACATGCACAACTCCATATCAGTACCACACTACGAATCATTTATACAACGGAGAATCAAAATATATGAAGTAAGCACACAGATCTCATCCTACTATAAATCCATCGCGGTACGTAGCCCGGTTCAAACATATCAAACCACATGAAAACGCTAGGATCTCATCCTCTTCTCTGAATCACAAGTAGAATACACATCATACCAATAGAACCCTTCCACTAATTCAATTTCGCGAAACAAAATCACAACATGTAATGAACTCCCCATACCGGTAGAGCATCTAAATTACAAATCGTAACCAAACCATCCAGAATTCACATCAAAACCTATTGTAATGAGTTACAAAATGTCACTTCTAGACTCATAGATCACAATAGTGAACAAAACAAAAAACTAGACGCAGGTACCACTGTAGAATCTCCCAACAAGGGTAACACATATGCAAAGTACAAAATCATGAAACTAGCCCATATGTGAAAAAAGATAGGAAGACTAACCCCGATACGTAGAACTGAATCAAAATAAGAATGATTCTACTTTATAACAAATCTAAACCATACTTGTAATGACACCATCTGGTACAACAGCCTCAACCCTACCATAGAAAACATATCAACGGGTCGGGACTTCTCCTCTAGGGCGCCCTCTACCCGTCTGTCCTCTACCCCAAACTGGTTGTGCAGGCGGAGTATCAACCCCGAAAATATTTCACGAGTGCCTAGTATCACCACACTCATAACAACCCCTATGCGGACATGGATTCTTGTATTGAGTTTGTGCCGGATAACTGTAATAACCATTGCAGGAAACTTGCGTCGATAGTGCACTAAAAGAACTAACTGCAGCACCACGAGTATTCTGAAGTGCGGACAGGACTGCCCGACTGCCCGAGCCTCCGCCATGATGGGTCATAGCTGAAGAGTAGAATCTATTGAACCCTCTAGAACCTCGAGACCTCTTGGTCTCCTTATCCACCCTCTCCTCACCCCGAATACGCTCTAAAATCCTGGTAATCTCCACTACCAGCTGAAACGGAGTATCAGTCTGAAACTCCCGAGCCACGCTGAATCTAACATTATAACTTAGCCCCTCAATGAATCTGCAAACTCGCTCTCTGATTGGAGGAACCAAAGTAGGTGCATGACGGGTTAACTCACTGAGCCTGATGGCATACTCTAATACCATCATGGTTCCCTGACGCAGATGCTCAAACTTTGTACGCCACACATCCCGGAGGGTCTGGGGAACAAACTCCTTCAAAAATATCTCTGAAAACTTAGCCCAAATGGGTGGTGGCGTGATGTTGCATCTGGTGGTCTACCCTTCTCATAAACCTGTCACCACTGATACACTGCTCCCAACAGCTGAAATGTAATAAAAGCAACTCCGCTCACCTTTACAATACCCTTGGTGCGGAGAATACAGTGACACTTCTCCAGAAATCCATGTGCATCCTCGGTAGTTATGCTACTGAAAGTAGGTGAACTATACCTCTTGAACCTCCCAAGCTCTTCTACTCTTCCTCTGATGCCCCTCGCCTGGCCTTAGGATGAACCAGAATAATAGGTTGTACCGGCACCACACCCGGAACCTGAAAAATGTTAGCCCGTTGCTCTAGAGTACGGGTAGTGGGAGTCTGAGCTCCCCCCCCCCCCCCCCCC
>ML378121.1:0-17621 GCA_005239525.1 Nicotiana knightiana | reverse complement strand
GAGTGGTCGCGCCCCCCCCCCCCCCCCCCCCCCCAGGTTCGGGGCGTGACAGATAGGAACCAACTCATTAGCCACGTAATCTAGGATGATAAAATCTGCAGGAAAAATAAAATTCCCAATTTGCAGCAAGACGTTCTCAATTACCCTTCAGGAAAACATAAGATCTATCAGCTAACTGTAGCATCACCGTAGTGTGTCTCGGAGCTGCTAAGCCCAATTGTTTGAAAACTGACAACAACATAATATTGATACTTGCACCCAAATCATACAAGGCTCTACCCACATCATATTCACCAATCCTCATGGGTATGGTAAAACTACCCGGGTCCTTAAGCTTTTGTGGAAGCTTATGTTGAATTCTGGAAGTGCACTCCTCAGTAAGTCCTACGGTCTCAAACTTAGTTAACCTCCTTTTATTTTCCACAATGTCCTGAATATATTTTGCATATTTTGGGACCTCACAGAGCATGTCCACCAAAGGGATATTCAAATGTATCCGCTTCAGCATATATAGGAATTTCTGAAACATGTGGTCATCATTCTTATTTCTCCATCTTTGAGGAAAAGGGGGTGACACCCTCTATGATTTTTGCTCAGGATCTGTTTTGTTTCTCTCATCTACATCTATAGGTTTTTGGCACTCTTTCTTCTTCAAGCCCAGATTGCTCTTTTTTCTTCTTAGGCACTTCTACCAACTCTCTCCCATTTCTCAACGTCACTGCATTGACTTGACAATTTTTCGCTGTATCACGTGGAAGAGCTCTAACATGTCTAGTATTCTGAATGTTAGCCCTTTTCCCAAACTGCCTCTCTAGATTTCTGAATTTTGTCAACAATTGTTGATTGTCTGTTAAGAGCTTTTGCATCATGTCAGTCAAAATCTTCTCTGCTTTCTGTAGGGGTTGAGGTGGACAATTGTACTTCACCTGAGGCCTAATATTCTGATTTCCACCCCAAGAGAAGTTAGGATGATTCCTCCTGTTCGGATTGTATGTGTTACCATATTGAGCATTTTGATTTATAGGCCCTCTAGCCTGTTGCCCCACGAAGTAGATGGATTTGGGATTCATGGGGACATATTTCACTTGTGTAACCATTACCACATAACTCGCAGCAGGTAGGCATCTGTTGCACACGTTGCATCTTTTGTGCTTAGTGCATTGTCATTCTATTCGGCTGATTCGCCAATCTCGCTATATCTTCCCTCATTTCTGAGAAATGATCAAGCTCGATCACACATATTGCCTTTTGTTTAAGTGCTCTTCGTGGTTCCCTATCTCCTTGCAGATTGTTATCAGTAGCAGTGAAATTGTTTAGTAGGATCTGGATCTCACTATACGTCTTGACATGCAACTAACCCCACATGTTGAGTCAAGATTCATCTTTGATGACTCGTCAAAACCCATCAACTAAAGTGTGACCCAACACCTCATTAGTCTAACAATGGTGTGGGCAGTCTCTAAGTAGCTTCTTGTATCTTTCCCAAGGTTGTCGAAGAGTCTCACCATCTCATTGTTTAAACCCCAGAATCTAGCTCCTCAGTGACTTTGTCTTCTTTTTGGGAAAAACTTGATTAAGAATTTCCTTGCTAGATCATCCCAATTTTGAATTGAGTTCGCGGGCTCCTTTTGCAGCCATTCCTTAGCTTCCCCCAGCAGTGAAAAGGGAAATAGTGTCAGCTTGACAGTCCTTGGAAATGTTCGGATAATTATAAGTGTCTGTAATTTCCAGGAATTTCTGAATGTGCCTATATGGGTCTTCATGAGATAGACCCACATATTGCCTTGTGGATTGAATCAGTTGTATCATGTACTGTTTGAGTTCAAAGTGACCCGTGATGTCAGGCTTCACAATCGCCTTGTGGATTGAATTAGCTATACTATATTCCTATGGTATTGAGTCTATCATGAACGAATATAACATGGTACTTAATTAAGCAAGAATGTTAGGTATATTCCTATCCTAACCGCGAAATCTTTCCCCAAGCCACGGATTCAGAAACAAGCTCTCTCTAATTCTGTTCTAATCTAAACACGGCTTTCCCAAGCATAACATAGATAGTAGGGTGAATTGGCAGCTACATCAATTTACACATTAAAATACAAATAAAAAAACAACCACAAGAGGATAATCCGAATTAAAGAAGATGTAATTAATAAACGTCAATAATCATGTCAACCACAACCCTAGAACTAGTGTGCTTAGCTACTCATGTTCAAGTCCGTACCATGACATTAAATAGATGTACCGACTGCATTTCTTTGTAATAATTACACATGTATTATGTTGGGATTCCCCCTCCTATATAAAGGGGACCCTTTTCATTTTGTAAGACGGATGGTATTCAATACAAGAAGAAGAACATTCTCTGCTCTCTAATTCAAACATTCTCTACAATTGTTCCATTGATTTATTGCTTTCTATTTATTGTGTTCATTGATTGTTCTTCACTTATTGTTCATTATTGATTATAAATAGTCCATCTTCGAGGCTCTCAATATTGTTATAGATTCATCGGCCACCCTCTGTCAAGCACTCGAGCTCGACCTCGAGGCCTTATTTTCGACCAGCTCAAAACCCCGTCTCTCAATAGCTCAATCTGCTTATCACCACTTTCCTTTGTTATTATTACACTTTCCTTACTCATATTCAGCATCCATTGCCTAGAAACTAGTATTAAAATAGATCACATATTTTTAGAACCGCAAAATCAAATACAACTGTAATTACTATTTTCACGGTAAATAGAAAGAATGGCCAAATTACAATTTTTAGGTTCTGTTTTAATCGCTAGGCAGGTCTTTTTCGCGTTCGCAAAGGACCTATCACGTTCGCGATGCTTTGGCCCTATTGGCCTTCACGTTCGATAGTCATTCCACACGTTCGTGAAAGGCTTTTTCCCCTCAAGCCATCGCGTTCGCAGCACAGTGGCCGCGTTCGCGTTCGTGTTGTAGACGAGATTCCCCTCCCCCAGGTCCCATAACTCATCGCGTTCGCGGAAGGCTGGTCGCCTTCATGAAGGGTACCGCCGCCGGTGCTCACGAACAGTACATCGCGTTTGCATAGAAGGATTTCTCCCTCATTCTGGTTACACTTCCCGATCATGTGAGAGTTTTTGCGCACCATCAACAACAACACAACAGATTTCTCTAAGTTCAAAACATCTCGAAGCCTACTCGAAACTCACCCAAGCCCTCGGGGCTCCAAGAAAAATATGCACACAAGTCTAAAAACATCCTACGAACTTGCTCATGCGATCAAATCGCTAAAATAACACCTAAAACTACGGATTTATCATCAAAACTCATGAATTTCTCAAGAACAATTCAAAATTACTATCTTCTCAACAGGACGGCCAAATCACGTCAAATAAACTCCGATTTCCACCAAATTTCACAGACATGACATATATGTTATAATAGACCTATATCGGGCTCCTGAACCAAAATATGGGCCCGATACCAACGCGTTCAAACATTAATCAATTTCTTTAGTTCCTTTAAATTTCAGTTTAACAATTTTCATCAAAAATTCATTTGTCGAGTTAGGGATCTCGGAGTTCGATTCCGGATATATGCCTAAGTCCCATATTTTATACAGACCTCCCGAGACCGTCGGAACACGGGTCCGGGTCTGTTTACTCAAAGCGTTAAAAAAATTCAACTAAAAGTTAAATTTTTACTCTTAAAAATTATTACTTCATATATTTCCACATAAAGGATTTCCAGATTCATGGCGGATTGCGCACGCAAATCAAGGTGAATAAAAAAATGTTTTTAAGGCTAACGAGCCCGGAATGGAGTCTTAAATCATTAGATGACCCATTGGGTCATCATATTTGAGGATATCCCTTCTTTCTTTTTTGGCATGATCTATACAACACGAATGAAACGAGCAAATGCGCAAATTCCATACATGAATCTATTCATAGAGGTATCAGAGATGTCTATATTCTTGAATTTCCATATGTCTTATTATTCTAATGTCTGTTCATGGGTCTCAAAAATACATAAGTTGTTAAAGTTTATTTCATGATATTAATTAGAGGCATAATGGTCTTATGACGCACCGAGATATTTTATTAATGTATTTCATATGCATTTCATGCATTTATACATGCACATTGACCCATGACCAGATGACATTATATACGCATATATATGTGTGTGTATATATATATATATATATATATATGGGATATGGAAAAGGTTACGATGTTATATACACACCACCACCTGTTCAGTTGGTATATGTTGATGATGTTGCCCATAGTGGCCGAGATGATATGATTGGATGCCCTCAGAGGCTTGATGATGTTATGAACATATGTACCTATGCACGACATGACATTCATACGCATATGCATGACACCATAAGTATGTCATGATTTACTGAGTTATCCGGACTTACATGTTGAGTCATTTACTCTATATTTCCTCCATATCTGTTATGTACTTATTTATGTGCCTTATATCCTCAGTACATTATTCCTACTACCGTCTCTTTTGCCTGGGGACGCTGTGTTTCATGCCCGTAGGTCTCGATAGACAGGTCGAGAGCCCTCCAAATAGGCTATCAACTCAGTGGAAGATGTTGGTGCGCTCCATTTGCTTCGGAGTTGCTTGTTTGGTTAGTATATTTAGACGTGTATTATTTGTTATGGCGGGACTTTGTCCTAACCTTTAGGAAAAGTATTTATTCTTAGAGACTTGTCGACAGATGTCATGTACGTAAAAAATTGTATGGCCTTGTCGACCTATGTTTAGTACACGAGTGGTTATTTTGGTCTTATAGGCCTGTACTTCATATGTATAAGTTTGTATTCCCTCATGATTTACTCCGGTTCATTTACCTATGATGAAATGATATGAAAGATATGTTACGTTGGTACTCGGTTGTGTAAGGTACCAGGTGCCCGTCACGGCCCATCGGTTTGGGTCGTGACAGCCATACAGTAAGATTTAGACTCTGTTGAACATCTTCACTGCAAACGATCATAACTAGAAAGTTGAGGGTGAACCACGAAGATGATAAAACACAAAGCATTAGGTACACTCGAACTAGATGAGGTTTCAGCCATGTGAGCAAAAATTTCTAAACTAACCAACCAAGTGGCTAAGATGGCAATGGTTCAAGGGTATCAGATGCAGGAGGTTTCAGAGTATGGCCATATGTTGTGAAATTTATGGAGATAGTCATATGAGTTACCAATGTCCGGTGAATACTGAATCTGTTTAATATATGGTCCAGCAAGGTAGAGGCCAAATGAACCAGAATACTCAATATGTGAACACCCATAATCCCATATGGAGAAATCATCCCAATTTCTCATAGGGTGGGAACTAGTGTTACATCTCGCATTTTCGTACATTAAAGTTTCGTCGTAAGTTAATCGACGTACTCAGGGATGAAATTATCTTGAGGTTAACATATTTATGCTATTTATAACAAGCGCTAATTTAAGGGCCCATAAATTTTACATAGAAACCCGATACTTCGTGAGGTCAAGATTAGATTTATGTATTATGATAGGAGATAATTCTTCATGATTTATGTGTTCGAACTTTTTGGATTCAAAAATACCTTTTTGGAGTAAAGGAGAATGTTTTGAAATGAGTGCGTTTATGCGGCCCATTATGCGGACTCCGCGCAAGTTTGACTCAATTTGGGTGATCGTGGATCAACTCACAAAAGCAGCACACTTCCTACTAGTTAAAGCCACCGACACCGCAGAGCATTATGCCCAACTGTATATCAAGGAAATAGTCAGGCTCCATGGCACTCCAGTTTCCATCATTTCCGATCGAGGGGCCCAGCTCACAGCTAATTTCTGGAAGAAATTTCAGCAAGGTTTGGGTACGCAGGTGAATCTTAGCACGGCTTTCCATCCGCAGATTGACGGGAAGGCAGGCAAGACTATTCAAACACTTTAGGACATGTTGCGTCCTTGTGTTCTTGATTTCAAAGGTAGCTAGGATGACCATTTGCCACTCATCGAGTTTTCTTATAATAACAACTTCCATGGTAGTATACAGATGGCACCATTTGAGGCATTGTATGGTAGGAGATGTAGATCCCCCATTGGGTGGTTCGACGTCGGGGAAGCTGAACTAATAGGGCCATACCTTGTGCATCAGGCTATGGAAAAGGTTAATGTCATTAAGGAGCGGCTGAAAATTACTCAGAGTCGCCAAAAATCTTATGCGGATGTTCGCCTTAGGGATTTGGAGTTCAAAGAAGATGATTGGGTATTCTTGAAGGTGTCCCCCATGAAAGGTATTATGTGGTTTGGAAAGAAAGGGAAATTGAGTCCGAGGTATGTCGGGCCATATAGGATCATTCAAAGGATCGGTCAGGTAGCGTACAAGATTGAGCTACCACCCGAAATATCATTGGTGCACCCGGTATTCCATGTGTCTATGTTGAAGAAAGTAGTGGGAGATCCATCAGCTATTGTACCAGTAGAGACCATTGAGGTTAATGAGGAATTTTCGTACGAAGAGCTTCCCGTTTCCATTCTTGATAGGCAAGTCCGAAAATTGAGAAACAAAGAGATCGCCTCCGTGAAAGTATTCTGGAAAAACCAGCAAGTTGAGGAGGCTATTTGGGAGGCCGAGGATGAAATGAAAAAGAAGTACCCGCATTTGTTTGAATAGCCGTGTACTAATTCTATGAAGTTGTTTACCATAAATTTTGTATCATTTGTTTCCGCTAAGGAGAGATATTCCTTTTTAGATATATGTTCCGTATGAAGCCTCGGTTAGTGTTATTTTGTGTGCCGTTGTGTTATTCAATCATAAATGTGTTGTTAGAGCTATTAAGTAAAACTTGATCTATAACGACCCGATCGGTCGTTTTGCGTATCAGGATCCCGTTCCCCTAAATGAGACTTCCCATAGCGGCTTATTATGATTTATGACTTGCGGGGATGGGTGGTTCGGGATTCGGAAGCATTTAGAGTGGTATAAGAAAAACTTGGTTCCTTAAGGTTGGCCTTTAAGGCCAAAGTTTGACTTCGGTCAACATTTTGAGTAAACGACCTCGTAATTGAGTTTCGACGGTTCCGGTAGCTACGTATGATGATTTCGGACTCGGGTGTATGTTCGAAATGGGTTTTGGATGACCCGGGGGCGTTTCGGCGCCCAATATCGAAATTACAGTTTCCTTAAGTTTGAAATTTGGGTGGGAACGTGTTTTTGTGTTATCGAGGTCCGAATGGAATTTCGAGACCGAGAATAGTTCCGTTATGTCATTTTTGACTTGCTTGCAAAATTGGTGTCATTCCGAGTAATATAGATCGGTTCGGCGCATTGAAAGCGAATTCTAGAACTTTAAGTTCAAAGTTTGATTCAATTTGGTTTTGGGGTCGAATTCTTAGTTTCGTTGTTGTTTTTCACGTTCTAAAAATTCGAGCGAGTCCATATCATGAATACCGGCCTGCCAGTGCCTTTGGAATGGGACCCGAGGGGCTCGGGTGAGTTTCGGACCCCTCAGAGTTAAATTCAAAACACCAGATTTTCACTGACTGGTTTCCTTTAGTGCGATCGCAGGTGCATTAATGCGATCGCATAGAAGGAGTTGGCAGGGTGTGGGAAAATGTCCTGTGTGATCACATGGGCTTGTCTGCGTTTGCACGAGGGTGATTTGTGGCCTGGACCAGTTTGTTCTCTGCGTTCGCACCCCTTCCCCCGCAATCGCACAGGCCTGGCCCAATTACTATCCGCAGTCGCAAGTCCCCCTGTGCGATCGCACACAAGGGGAAGCTGTGCAGCGTTTGTTTTAAATGGGACTTAGTCCCATTTTAGCCATTTTTCTTCACTTGTGGAGATTTTTTTGAGCTTTCAAAGAAGAGATTTCACCTAGCAACTGAGAGGTAAGCAATTCCTATTATAATTTAAGTTGAATACTTGAAATTTTATGTAGATTAACACACTAATTAGTGGAAAATGATGGGTTAGAGTGAAAAACCTAGGTTTTATGGAAAATGGGAGAATTTCCAAGAAATTTTCCAAGGAATCACACAAAAATTATATATTAATGATCCTTAGGCTATGGGTGATTGATTCCTTCAAAAATTTCCAGAATCTGAGCATGTGGGCCCGGGGGTGTATTTTAGGATTTTTCAAGTAAGGTGAAATAACTAAGTAAATAGGAGGATTCCATACTTTTGAGCATAACTTGATATATTTGTATAACATTTGGCTAGTTTCGAGTCCTTGGGTGACGAGTTTGGAGTTTTCAGGCATGTTCTTGACCCGGGGAGTAGGTTCGACACAAGGTGAGTCTCCTTTCTAACCTTGTAAGAGGGAATTGTCCCCATAGGTGATTATAAATGGTTGTTTTTCCTTATTTGCGGGGGCTACGCACGCATGAAGTGACGAGAGCCCGTGCGTAGCTACTATTATGCCTTGGCGGGTAGT
The DNA here is from genome assembly GCA_005239525.1 of Nicotiana knightiana. NCBI lineage: Eukaryota > Viridiplantae > Streptophyta > Magnoliopsida > Solanales > Solanaceae > Nicotiana > Nicotiana knightiana. Next base: position 9,201 of record ML378121.1, on the reverse strand, counting down.
TTAGGACTCACAAGCATGCTTTACGTGTTATATATGTGATCTTGCATATGGTATAAGTAGTCTAATATCCTCGAATCTCTCATGTGAAGGCCTAAGAAGTTATGCGTTGAAGTTGACATTATTAAATTCTCACCCTGTTAGTATGTTGCCTGCTAAATTATCTTGAATCTCCTACTGATCATGTATTTATACAGGAACCCGAGTCGCGTGAATGATTCGCGAGTGGGGTAGTCTTAGTATTATATTAACCGTGTCGCATGTTTGATTCGCGAGCGGGGCGGATAGATGCATCTATGGTCCGGGCCGTTCGACCCTCGACAATGCGCATTTACTTTTCACGTCATAACGACCGTACGTTCATAGCCTGTTATATGTTTGGTAATTTATGAGAAGCCCTGTAATTGTAACTATTGATTTCATGAAAGAAACAAGGTTAAATAGCTTGTATACCATGGAAAGGGATGGCGTGAGGGTACTAGAGATTGTTATTTGATGCTCATTTCCTTATTACTGTTCATTACTGCTATTACTGATTAGCCTGTATTCATTTCACATTGTCTGACCCTAGTAAGTATCACGTCGACCTCTCATCACTGCTTCTTCGAGGTTAGGCGGGATACTCACTAGGTACATATCTGTTTATGTACTCATGCTACTCTTCTGTACTTAATTGTACAGGTTCTGAGGCTGGTGCATCTGGTTATCCGACCGGAGCTTGTCCCTGGGAGTATATTCTAGACCTGAATCCACGGTGAACTGCTTCCCTTGGCGATTCTCAGCAGCACTATGGAGTTATCTTTTGTTTATTTCTGTCTACTTCTTTCAGACGGTAGAACAACTTATTTCATATTTTGTATATTCTACTAGTTCGCCTGAAAACTTCTGACACTAGTTCCTGGAACACACATAGTAGACTTTATATTTTTGGAACTGTATATGTTGGTTCATGATCCTTGTGGCTACATTTACTTAAGTTGGCTAATTTTTCTGCTTCCACTTAAATGTTCTAAGCTTAAATTTTGGTAAGTGTGGGGGATGTTTTATCAAATAAGTGAATTTCACTAGTAAACAAACTGTTGGCTTTCCTGACCCCGGTGTTGGGCGCCATCACGACCTGAGTTAGGATTTTGGGTCGTGACAACATGGTATCAGAGCACCAGGTTCACGTAGATCTCGCAAGTCACGGGCAAACCTAATAAAGTCTTGCGGATCGATACGGAGATGTCTGTATTTATCTTCAGGAGGCTATAGGGTGTTAGGAAACCTCTCTTTATTCATGATCTATCATGCAGTTGATGGTTTACTAAATCTCATTCTTCTGTTCTCTCACAGATGGTGAGGATGCGTACAGCTGGCAGAGGCCGGGTGAGGGCACCGACTAGAGGTAGGGGACGGGGGTGTCCCAGAGCTATTCCAGTTGGACCACCAGGGGATCCTACTATAAAGGAGCAGGGAGAGGTGGCCCTAGCGGGTCCTGCTCCAGTGGACTTCATGATGGCACCAAGCTTCTAGAAGGTCATGGGACGTATGATGAGATTTATGGATACTATGTCCCAGGCTGGTTTATTTCTAGCAGATCCTGCCGCTTCTCAGGCGGGAGGGGTAGCCCACACCCCTACTGCCGAAGCTGTAGGCCAGACAGCAGCACTTCATCATACCCCGGGTACATTGCCCGTGGGTGGGGTCCAGCCTGTAGTATCAGCACCTTATCCCAGACCAGCTGCGGACGGCGATCCATAGAAGTTATTGGACATATGGACTCGATTGCACCCTCCAGTCTTCGGGGATGAGCGAGGTGAGGAAGCCCATGATTTAATTGACAGGTGCAGGTACAGACTGCACAACACGAGGATACTAGAGTCCCATGGAGTGGACTTCGCTACTTTCCAGTTAGAGGGAAGAGCTCGCAGATGGTGGCAGTCCTATATTCTCAGCAGGCCAGCAGATTCTCCTCCTATCACTTGAGAGTAGTTCACTCAGATGTTTCTAGACAGAGATATCCTACCCTCTGAGAGGGAAGAGCTGCGGTATCAGTTTGAGCAGCTGGAGCAGGGACAGATGTCAGTGACAGATTATGAGGCCATATTTTCAGAGTTGCCTTGCCATGCACTCATGATACTACCTACCGATGCTGAGAGAGTGCGTAGATTTGTAGCCGGGTTGCATCCAGGCATTAGGGCCAATATGGCCCGAGAGGTGGAGATGGGGACTCCTTATCAGCTGGTAGTGGAGATTGCTCGTAGGATCGAGGGTTATCGGTCGAGGATCAGGGAGCAGGTATAGCAGGATAAGAGAGCCAGATATTTCGGGGATTTCAGTGGTGCCCCAGCTAGGGGCAGAGGTCAGTTTGGTAGGGGTCAGCCCAGTAGGCCCCCTATTCAGCACCCCCACCACCACCTCCTTGTGGTGCTCCAGTGAGACCTTATTTCAGCGCTATGCTAGAGGTTTCTCACAGTTCCTTAGTTATCCAGGGTTCTTTTTCAGGGCAGCATGCCATGCCTCCGGGGAGATGTTATGAGTGCGGGGATTTCGGCAAATTAGGAGGACTTGTCCTAGGTTTCGAGGCAAGGCAGTGCAGCAGGGTTATCAGCCTATGAGTCTAGCATAAGCAGTCAGGCCACATAGAGGTGGAGGACAGGTCGGCAGGGGTCTTCCTAGAGGTAGAGGCCAGTCAGGGGGAGGTCAGGCAACTCCTGTTCACTCTGGTGGAGCTTAGTCTTCCGGTACTCCAGCTAGATTCTATGCCATTCCCGCCAGATCAGATGCAGTGGCCTCAGACGCTGTGATCACAGGTATTATCTCAGTATGTGGTAGAGGGGCTTCAGTATTATTTGATCCAAGATCCACCTATTCCTATGTTTTAGGCTTATTTACTCATTTTCTGGATGTTCCTCGCGAGTCCTTGGGTTCTCCTATATATGCATCCACTCCTGTGGGCAATTCTGTGGTGGTAGACTGGATTTATCGGTCTTGTGTGATAACCTTCTGTGGGTTCGAGACCAGAGCGGACCTTTTGTTGCTCGACATGGTTCATTTTGAGGTTATTCTAGGCATGGATTGGCTATCTCCTTATCATGGCGTGCTAGATTGCCATGCCAAGAAAGTTACTTTAGCCATGCCCGAGTCGCCTAGGTTGGAGTGGAGAGGTTCCTCAATCAGTGCAGCCAAACGAGTTGTTTCATTCCTGAAGGCTCGACATATGGTCGAGAAGGGTTGTCTAGCCTATCTTGCTTATGTGTGGGACACCACCGCCGAGTCTCCGACGATTGATTCAGTTCCAGTGGTTCGAGAGTTTGTAGATGTATTTTCTTCAGACCTTTCAGGCATGCCTCCGGATCGTGATATTGATTTCTGCATTGATTTAGCTCTAGGAACCCAACCTATATCTATTCCTCCGTATCGTATGGCTCCGAAGGAGTTGAAGGAGAAGCTTGAGGAGCTGTTAGCTAAGAATTTCATCAGACTGAGTGTATCGTCGTGGGGTGCTCCAGTTCTATTCGTGAAGAAGAAGGATGGGTCCATGCGGATGTGTATTGATTACCACTAGTTGAACAAGGTCACCATTAAGAACAAGTATCCTTTTCCGCGCATCGATGATTTGTTTGACCAGCTGTAGGGTGCTCGGGTGTTTTTTAAGATTTATTTGTGATCAGGATATCATCAGTTGAAGATACGGGACTCAGATGTTCTGAAGACTGCTTTTCGTACGAGATATGGCATTATGAGTTCCTGGTGATGTCCTTTTGCTTGACTAATGCCCCAGCAGTATTTATGGACTTGATGAACAGGGTATTGAGGCCGTATATTGATTCCTTTGTCACTGTCTTCATTGGTGACATTTTGATTTACTCACGTAGCCTGGGGGAGCACGAGTAGCATTTGAGAGTTGTGCTCCAGACTTTGCGAGAACAGAAGCTATATGCTAAGTTCTCCAAGTGTGAGTTCTGGTTGGATTCCATGGCATTCTTGGGGCATGTGGTATCCGGAGAGGGTATCAAGGTTGATACTCAAAAGATTGAGGCGGTTCAGAGTTAGTCGCGTCCTACTTCAGCTACCGAGATCAGGAGCTTTATGGGCCTAGCAGGCTATTACAGCCGATTTGTGGAGGGGTTCTCTTTTATTGCGGCTCTATTGACTAGATTGACTAGAAGAATGCCTCGTTCCGATAGTCCGACGAGTGTGAGGATAGCTTTCAGAAGCTCAAGGCAACATTGACCTCAGCACCAGTTCTAGTATTGCCTTCCGATTCTGGGATGTATACAGTATATTGCGATGCTTCGCGCATTGGCTTTGGGTGTGTGTTGACGCGGCGATTGTTCATGCTCTTAAGATTTGGAGGCACTACTTGTATAGGGTGTCCTGTGAGGTTTATACAGACCACCGCAGCTTACAAAACTTGTTCAAATAGAGGGATCTTAATTTGAGGCAGCGCAAGTGGCTTGAGTTGCTGAAGGATTATGACATCACCATTCTTTATCATCCGGGTAACGCGAATGTGGTAGCAGATGCTTTGAGCAGGAAGGCGGAGAGTATGGGTAGCTTGGCTTATATTGCAGTAGAGGAGAGACCTCTAGCCTTGGACATTCAGTCCTGGACTAATCGCCTGGTGAGATTATACTTTTCATAGCCTCGTCGAGTTCTAGCACATGTGGTTGCTCAATCTTCGTTATTGGGTGAAATTAAGGCTCGGCAGTTTGATGATCTGTGCTTGGCAGAGCTTCGGGAGACAGTTGTACAGGGTGGTGCCAAGGAGGTTACTATTGGCGAGGATGGTGAGACTTCAGGCCGTTTATGTGTTCCTAATGTTGATGGCCTGAGGGAGAGGATTCTAGATGAGGCACACAGTTCTCGGTATTCGGTTCATGCTGGTGCTACGAAGATGTATCGTGATTTGAAGCAGCATTACTGGTGGAGGCGGATGAAGAAGGATATTATGGAGTATGTGACTAGGTGTCTTAACTACCAGTAAGTTAAGTATGAGCACCAGAGGCTAGGAGGCCTACTTCAGCAGATGCCCATTCCTGGGTGGAAGTGGGAGCGCATCACTATGGGCTTCGTGGTTGCGCTGCCTCAGACTTTGCAGAAGGTTGACGCAGTTTGGGTCATTGTGGATAGATTGACCAAATCAGCGCATTTCATTCAAGTGGCTACTACTTATAGTTCTGAGAGGTTGTCCCAGATCTACATTTGGGAGATAGTCCGGTTGCACGGTGTGCCGGTATCCATTATATAAGATCGAGGTCCTTAGTTCACCTCGCACTTCTGGAAAGCATTCCACAGTAGGTTAGGCACTCAGATAGACCTCAACACAGCATTTCACCCTCTGACTGATGGCCAGTCGGAGCGTACAGTTCAAATATTGAAGGACATGCTCAGGGCATGTGTGATTGACTTCGGAGGTCAGTGGGACCAGTTCTTGCCTTTGGCCGAGTTTGCTTACAATAATAGTTCTGAGTCCAGCATCGAGATGGCTCTAGTTGAGGCTTTGTATGGTCAGCGATGTCGTTCCCCTATCGGGTGGTTTGAGCATGGCGAGGCTAAGTTATATAGCACCGACCTGGTGAGAGATTCTTTGGTGAAAGTGAAGTTGATTCAGGAGAGGCTCCACACAGCACAGTCCATACAGAAGAGTTACGCGGATCAGAAGGTGCGTGATGTGTCATTTGTGGAGGGAGATAAGGTTCTGTTGAAAGTCTCGCCCGTGAAGGGTATTACGAGGTTCGGGAAGAAGGGAAATCTGAGCCCGAGGTTTATAGGTCCTTTCCAAGTATTGAGGCAAGTTGGAGGGGTTGCTTATGAGCTTGCTTTACCTCCCAGTTATCAGGAGTACATCCGGTCTTTTATGTATCCATGCTCCGGAGGTACCATGCCGACTTCTCTCACGTGGTTTATTTCAGCACTATTCAGTTGGATGAGAATTTGGGCTATGAGGAGGAGCCAGTTGCTATTATTGACAGGCAGGATCGCCAGTTGAGATCCAAGAGAGTTTCTGCCGTAAAGTTCCAGCGGAGGGGCCAACCAGTCGAGGAGGCGACCTGGGAGTCCGAGGAGGACATGCGGAGCAGATATCCACATTTATTCAGCACTTCAGGTATGATTCTAGACCCGTTCGAGGATGAACTTTTGTTTAACAACTGGAGAATGTAACGACCCAACCAATCATTTTGTGATCAGGACCTCGTTCCCCTAAATGAGACTTCCCGTAGCGGCTTATTATGATTTTTGACTTGCGGGAACGGGTGGTTTGGGATTCTGAAGCGTTTAGAGTGGTATAGGAGCACTTGGTTCCTTAAGGTTGGCCTTTAAGGCTAAAGTTTGACTTCGGTCAATATTTTGAGTAAACAACCTCGGAATCGAGTTTTTACGGTTATGGTAGCTTCGTATGATGATTTCGAACTTGGGCATATGTTCGGAATGGGTTTTGGATGACCCGGGGGTGTCTCGGCGCCCAATATCGAAATTAGAGTTTCCTTAAGTTTGAAATTTGGGTTGGAACGTGTTTTGTGTGATTGAGGTCCGAATGGAATTTCGAGACCGGGAATAGTTCCGTTATGTCATTTATTACTTGCCAAAATTTTGTGTCATTCCGAGTAGTATAGGTCGGTTCGGTGCATTGAAAGCGAATTCTAGAACTTTAAGTTCAAAGTTTGATTCAATTTTGTTTGGGGGTCAAATTCTTCGTTTCGTTGTTGTTTTTCACGTTTCGAAAATTCAAGCGAGTCCATATCATGAATACAGACCTGCCAGTCCTTTGGACGGGGTCCCGAGGGGCTCGATGATTTTTTGACCCCTTGGAGTTAAATTCAAAACACCAGATTTTCACTGACTGGTTTCCTTCAATGCGATCGCAGGTGCATTAATGCGATCGCATAGAAGGAGTTGGCAGGGTGTGGGAAAATGCCCTATGCGATTGCATGGGCTTGTCTGCGTTCGCACAGGGGTGATTTGTGGCCTGGCCCAATTTGTTCTCTGCGCTCGCACCCCCTCCCCCGCAATCACACAGGCCTGGCCCAATTACTCTCCATGATCGCAAGTCCCCTTGTGCGATCGCACATAAGGGGCAGCTGGGCAGTGTTTGTTTTAAACGGGACTTAGTCCCATTTTAGCCGTTTTTCTTCACTTGTGGCGATTTTGCGAGCTTCCAAAGAAGAGATTTCACCTAGCAACTGAGAGGTAAGTGATTCCTATTATAATTTAAGTTGAATACTTGAATTTTTATGTAGATTAACACACTAATTAGTGGAAAATGATGGGTTAGAGTGAAAAACCTAGGTTTTATGGAAAATTGGAGAATTTCCAAGAAATTTACCATGGAATCACACAAAAACTATATATTAATGATCCTTAGGCTATGTGTGATTGATTCCTTCAAAAATTCTGGAATACGTGCATGTGGGCCCGGGGGGTGTATTTTAGGATTTTTCAAGTAAGGTGAAATAACTAAGTAAATAGGAAAATTCCATACTTTTGAGCATAAATTGATATATTTGTATAACATTTGGCTAGTTTCGAGTCATTGGGTGACGAGTTTGGAGTTTTCAGGCGCGTTCTTGACCCGGAGAGTAGGTTCGACACAAGGTGAGTCTCCTTTCTAACCTTGTAAGAGGGAATTGTCCCCATAGGTGATTATAAATGGTTGTTTGTCCTTATTTTCGGGGGCTACGCACGCACGAAGTGACGAGAGCCCTTGCATAGCTACTATTATGCCTTGTCGGGTAGTTTAGGACTCACAAGCATGCTTTATGTGTTATATCTGTGATCTTGCATATGGTCTAAGTGTCTAATATCCTCGAATCTCTCATGTGAAGGCCTACGAAGTTTTGCTTTTAAGTTTACATTATTAAATTCTCACCCTGTTAGTATGTTCCCTGCTAAATTATCTTGAATCTCCTGCTGATCATCTATTTATACGGGAACCCGAGTCGCATGAATGATTCGCGAGCGGGCTAGTCCTAGTATTATATTAACCTGAGTCGCATGAATGATTCGCGAGTGGGGTAGTCTTAGTATTATATTAACCGTGTCGCATGTTCGATTTGCAAGTGGGGAAAATAGATGCATCTATGGTTCGGGCCTTTCGACCCTCGGCAGTGCACATTTACTTTTCATGTCGTAATGACGGTACGTTCATAGCCTGTTATATGTTTGGTAATTTCTGAGAAGCCCTGTAATTGTAATTATTGATTTCATGAAAGAAAGAAGGTTAAACAGCTTGTATGCCATGGAAAGGGATGGCGTGAGGGTACTAGAGATTGCTATTTGATGCTCATTTCCTTATTACTGATTAGCCTGTATTCATTTCACATTGTCTGACCCTAGTAAGTATCACGTCGACCTCTCGTAACTGCTTCTTCGAGGTTAGGCGGGATACTCACTGGGTACATTCTGTTTATGTACTCATGCTACGCTTCTATACTAAATTGTACAGGTTCTGAGGCTGGTGCACCTTGTTATCTGACCGGAGTTTGACCTTGGGAGTATATTCTGGACCTGACTCCATGGTGAGCTGCTTCCCTTGGCGATTCTCACCAGCACTATGGAGTTATCTTTTGTTTATTTCTGTCTACTTCCTTCAGACAATAGAATAATTTATTTCATCTTTTGTATATTCTACTAGTTCGCCAGCAGACTTGTGACACTAGTTCCTGCACACACATAGTAGACTTTATATTTTTGGAACTGTATATGTTGGTTCATGATCCTTGTGGCTACATTTACTTAAGTTGGCTAATTTATCCGCTTCCACTTAAATGTTCTAAGCTTAAAATTTGGTAAGTGTGGGGATGTTTTATCAAATAAGGGAATTTCACTAGTAAACAAATTATTGGCTTGCATGACCCCGGTGTTGGGCGCCATCACGACCTGAGTTAGGATTTTGGGTCGTGACATGATCCTCATTCGAGGACGAATGATATTAAGTGGGGGAGTATGTAAGGCCCCGTAAATTTTACCTAGAAACCCGGTACTTCGTGAAATCAAGATTAGAGTTATGTGTTTTGATAGTAGAAAACTCTTCATGATCTACACGACACGAACGAAACGAGCAAATACATAAATTCCATAAATGGTTCTATTCATAGAAATACTAGTGATGCTTATGTTCTTGATTCCCCATGAGTCATATTATTTTATCATCTATTCATGGGTCCCAAAAATACGTAAGTTGGTAAAGTTTATTTCATGATATTAATCAGAGGCATA
>ML378118.1:0-12784 GCA_005239525.1 Nicotiana knightiana | reverse complement strand
ATGTTTCCCCCCTACCCCAAAACCTACATCTAGCTAGTTTCTTTCATTAATTCCCAACACCCCCAAAACATTTTTCTTGAACTTGTCTTAATTCCTTTTAATTTACTCTTTCTCATCCATCTCTCCTTCACATCTTTGTCAAATCACAAGAAAACAACCGCCCAAAAGAAAGGAAGAAAACAAGAAAAAGAGAATAGAAGTTTTGTTTTTGGTTTATCTTCCATCCATATTGAATTGTAAGTAATCCCAACAAAAGAATTCTAAAAGTTTTCTTCTCTTTCAAAGTTTGTACAAGGAAGTCATTTCTTAGAATCATCCTCCACACACACAAACATTTGAAAACTAATATTAATGGTGTTCATATCTAAATTGGTCAGTAAGTGAGTATCGAATACCAGATGGTTATATAGGAAGAAAAAAAACGAATATTTGTATCTTACCATGTTTTTACTCTTTCTTCTTCTTTTTTTTTCAGGGAAAAAGGAAAGGTTGATGGCCGCAGACGATAGAGGAATGAAGGCGTCGTCAGGAGGAGGAAGAAACGGAGGAACAAGCAGGCAAGCGCTTAAGAAAGGGCCATGGACAGCAACAGAAGACGCGATTTTAATGGAGTACGTGAAGAAACATGGAGAAGGTAATTGGAATGCTGTTCAAAGGAATTCAGGATTGATGAGATGTGGTAAAAGTTGTAGGTTAAGATGGGCTAATCATCTTAGACCTAATCTTAAGAAAGGTGCTTTTACTCCTGAGGAAGAAAGGATTATCATTGAGCTTCATGCTAAACTTGGCAACAAATGGGCTCGCATGGCGGCTCAGGTTGATTTTCTTTATTTTTGTTTCCTTTTATTTTGCATATCCATTTATGCTTACATGTAAAAATTCTAATAATAGGTCATATGTCTGAACAATTTCTTTGTTTCGATGTCTTATCCTTTTTTTTTTTTTTTTAAAACTCAATTTAACCATCTTCATGCATATATTTAGGATCTTGTATGTTTTTATTTTCAATCCTTGAACTGATTTTACAAACCAAACTACATCATTTTCCATAGAGGGATCCCTTCGAGAGTTATTAATTCTTGATTCATTTATTTTTCGTTGCTTTCTTTTGATCTTGTTTTTTTATTTCTTTAATTTCATCACCATTTGAGTGGGAATTTCTGGTGTAATTTGTTGATGAACATAGATTACCTGATGTTGATAGTTCTGTTCCTTTAGCTATCTGACATTTCTATTGAATCTAAAGTTCACTTTAGGATTGACCTCATAATTAATTAATTAACTCTTCCTTTTTTGTCTTTTGATCAAATGATGACAAATTGTCTAATTCTATTTGGTATTTATTTCATGAATTACAGTTACCTGGAAGAACAGACAATGAGATCAAGAATTACTGGAACACAAGGCTAAAGAGAAGACAAAGAGCTGGTTTACCTATATACCCTCAAGAATTACAACCACAAAACCAACAAGAAAACAATCAACACCAAAGCCTTCTTTCTTCACCATATGATCCTAAAAGGGAAACTTATAATAATAACAATCCTCCCCCTTTTTCCCTTTTGGATATCTTCAATCCTTCAACCATGAAACCTTCTATTACTCAACAATTCCCTCTTAATAATAACAACATTTTTCGTGATCCTCCTAAAGGCATTTCCTTGGCATTGCCATCATGTATAAGGAATTCGCAATTTTCTTCACTATCAGCATCGGTACCAAATAATAATTTTGGTCACGGCTTGTCCAATTCAATGCCAATGCCATCATTTCAAAATAACTATCCAAGTTTTAATAACTTCACAACAAGGCCTTTTACGGGGAATATTCATTCGAATCCAAATGAATTAATCTCTGGTATAGGGGGTATTAATAATATTAATTACCCCACGGGACAATCATCTATCCCTGTAACTGCATCATCATCTGAGAATACAGGCAGTGATTTTGGTTCAAGTGATGCTAATAATTATGCAAACGTTACTGGATTGTCGCGAGGAAATAGTGGATTATTGGAAGATTTATTGGAGGAGTCTCAGACTTTGACTACTCGCACTGCCAAGATAGAAGATCAGAATAATTATCTTGATTTAAAGGAGAAAGAAGCTGATTATAAAGGGAAATCGTTGTGGGAGGATTATGGATTAGTGGAAGAGGAAGGAGAAGAAGCTATTTTAACTGAAGAATCCGTTTACAGCTTTGCTCATGGTGTTGATGTCACCTTAAATAGTAATTCTGAAAGCTCCAGCCCTAATCCCAATGTATCTTCAGGTAATTAATTAAACTATCATAGTAAACCTGTTTTTTATTTGTTATCTGATTGATCGTGGTTGAAGGTATGCTCCGCGTAACACCTGATTGTTTCGAGCCTAACATTTTCTTTATAATAGGGATATCGAAGAAGGAAGTTTCATTACAGGGAATTAATCAAGTGGATGACGATATAATGTGTCTTCTTGATAATTTTCCGTTAGCTGTACCAGTTCCTGATTGGTGTGACGAAAGGGATGGCAAAAATAATTCAAATGGACAATTGTCAAATATGACAAATGGTGATAACAAAGCTGAAAATCAGGCTGAAGATTCAAATAAGTCACAGGTTGTGACAAATTCAGGGCCTAGGAACCATGATTGGGAACTTGGAGGATGTTGCTGGAACAACATGCCTTCTTTTTGCTAGAATTAGATTTTTAAAGAAACGTCTTATATAAAGTAAATGGAAAAGATTGAGGGATTTTGATGTCACCTCTCTTTCCATTTTTTTTATACCTTAGGTTGAGATATAGGTATATTTGATGATCGTCCTGGATTTTTTGTTGTTTTTGGAATATGAAAAAGTGAAAACTCATGATTTGCTGAGATATGGAGATTGTCTAGTTTTAGGGTAATTAGTCCAGACAGTTACGTTGTTCTTTGAAACAACAATCAAGAATTGTTTAAGCTTTTGCTTTATTGGTTTGTGATGTGATGAATATATTTGGGAAAATTTAATTTATGCTGTCCCTGGAGATTGGAATTAAAATCTTTTTTTTTTCTCGGCAAGGGTGTCAATATTTAACTTTATATCATTTCTGTAACTTAAACTTAACTATAAATTAATATCAATCTTTATTAAAGAATTTTTTTCACTCTCCAAACAAATTAACACAGGAAAATATTTTTCAGAAAATAAGTCATTCTCTGAAAAAGATTTTCCGATATACGATGAAGGGTATTCCTCCTTAATTATCGAAAAGTTTGATGTATTAATTATATGTAAATTATATTTTAGAAAACATTAAAACTAAAAAGGGTCGCCCACTTGACACAAGGATGAGACATAGATGATAGAACAATGTCAATTGGATATGCATATATTTCGTCAGTCATATAAATATCATGAACGAATTGTTAAAACTTGTTAGTTTCGTTTATTATTATTTTTAGATTACAAAAGTTTTAATTTAGTTCTTGGTTATGAATTTAAAGAATTTTAATTGTTACTTTAGTCCTCTATTCTTAAAAAAAATGTTAAGAATTTTTAGCATTTCTCTAAACTTGACTCAATTGAAGTTTTTACTGGACTTGATTCTTTGTTAATAAATTAAGAAAGGAAAATCAAATGAAACACCAACAAAAAATGACATCGGTCGTTTAATTAAACCGTTTAAAAAATAAGGTGCAGCATCAAAACACAAGGAAAAAAATACCATATCAATGCGTCGGAGTACATTCTCAACGTTATGGAAATGAACTAGCTTTATCTCGGAAAAACAAAACTTTATTTCCAAACACTATAAAAAGAAAATGAATTTAGCTACGAATTCGTCGCTAATCTGTTGCTAAATCACTCGCTGCCAACACAATTTATTGATAATATATCATGAATCCGTCGCTAAATAATATTGACGATGAATTTTCTATTTAGCTATAAAATTTGCGCGTCGTTAATTTTTATTCTTTTTAGTAGTGCAAAATCCAGATATGGTGTTCTCTTGAAACTTATCCCACTGTTAGGACTCCATTTATCTAACTTAAAGCTAAGGGGATGCAGGCAATCATTACGTCAATTCTATTTTCACAAGGGATCAAATGAAATGTAACAAAGAATCTTTGATAATTTCATGAATAAAATAATGTTGTTCTAAGTATATATGTGCACCATTTCTTAATCATGTAATTAATGTGTGCTTAGCTACTTGTACTTTCTATTAATGTAAAGATTCCAAGTCACAAGTTGTACTTTCTCTAGTATTTTCTTTTATGATAAACCCCAATAAGAGAGACAATTGGATCATATCCTTCTTTATCCGGAATCTCGCAAAAATGTCTTTACTAAATTTGGAGTTATAATGATGTAATATAAGAAGGCCATTTCCAATTTATTTCAAAATACCATGTAGCAATACGTCTCTATTATTAGCATTCCCCTATTAAAGGTTCACGCATACCATCAATTCCCCAATCGTCTATCACTTTTTATTTCTTCTTTAATTTCTATTTCTTTTTTTCTTCAAAAAAAGCCAATTAGCCAACCTTATATTAAGAAAAAAATTACTACTTGGGTGACGAAAATGGCATGTTTCACGTTCTATGTCATTGTATTTTGGTACTTTATATTGAAACTTTACTTATACACATTTGACGTTAGGATATGCTTTATAGGGTTTTAGAGACTGTACCATACGTCAAAAAGAAATTTTTTTTTTTTGATAAACTGGACATTTTATTTAATAAAGATTAGAATTTACAAAAGATATATATGATCGTGAGGATCAATACTAGAGGCTGATAATTCATGCATTGCATGTTGATTATCAATTTTGGCTAGATGACTACAAGTAGTACTAGAGATATTTTTTACATAAATATTTTTTTCCCTTTTTCGCTAGCATTCTAGCCGTGACATGGGTGGAGAAATGGACAGAAGACATAATTTATTGAAATACGTCAAAGCTTTGTTAACGTTATATGATGCCCATAAGGCCATAGGATATACGATATTTTCATTATCTTGAGAACATAGGCTTTATTTTTTTTGGATTTTTTTGCATCATTCCAAGTCTTTTTTTTTAAAAAGAAAGTCAAGAGAAATTTAAGTCACGGAAAAATAAAGAGAGAAATTGGGGCAATGTAAATTAAATCATTGTCTCGCAGCTTCGACAATCTACCGATTTCTTTCAAATCAAGCTCCTTTGGAATTGTTTCATATACAAGAAAAAAGAATTATAATTTCTTCGAAGTGATTATCCAAAAAAAATCAAAAGTTAATTGCAATGATTCTAAATATTGAAGAAAGATTATCAGTATGACTTAATTAGATCACATCGGAATTTTAATTTCAGTTCAAATTAAAATTTGAACTTTAATTCCAGTTCAAATTTTACGCATGCACCCTTCGCCTTACCACAAATTGTAAAATTTCCAGTGTAATAACACCAACTTTTTTTTCTCTTGTTCGTTCTTTATCTGGAATATGATTTTTTTTTTTTTTAAATCAAAAGAAATAAACAAGTATGAAAGGTTCTGTTCCACTAGACTCCTCTTTTTTTGTTAAATAGTCCATGATAGAGCTCTCCTAAATTAAGAAAATAAAACGAATTTCTTTTTCTTTTTTATGTCAAAAATAAAAGAAAAAATGAGGACGAACATAAACTGGGAGCGCAGAATAGGCCATGCAATTACTCATGCAGTGATGGCATTGCCCTAATTTCAAGCCACAGAATAGTCTGAAAGAGAGTCCTCATTCACATTGTGTTTTCCTCTTAATTTCCTCCTATTCTTCTTCTAATTTGGAATTCTTCTTCCCAAAATCTTTAGCAACATCTTCACACTTTAGCAGCTCCACTTAAATCTGGAACTCATCGTAATCGAAATTGGAGTTTCACTAATTATTGAAACTTTGCTGCTTTCTAATTTCTATCTCACTTTTCGCAATCTATCACAGTACGTTAATTCGAATCACCTATTGTTACGTGCTTTAACAGTTTGATTTTTTAAGGAGTTGAATACACGCTTTAGCATTGTTTACCCAAAAAAAGGATAATAATTAAATTTATACATGATTTTAGTGATACATGATATAACTTGGCACAAATTGAGAAAATATATATGTTAATATTGAAATTGACTGTAAAAGAAATAAATGCAAACCAAACGAATCGAATAGCCTTGTCCCTCAAGTTCGATCACTCTCGAACCAAGTGAAGATTCAACTGATATAAAAACGGAGTAACAAGATATTGAAAGCTAGAAGAAGGCAATGTATTGCTTTGTATTGAGTAAATGTGATGTATTCTACAAATGATCAGTCCCCTTTATATAGTAGGGGAGTTCTACTCTTGGTACAATTCAAAATGAAGTAAGAATTCTCATGATTGACTAATTAATCAGTCTATCCTTGATACATGCCGAGATCTCTGCCGTGATCTACGCTCGATCGCAGATATTTCATCTTTCTGTTATTCGGCTCAGCAAATTTCCCTTGATCTCGATTTTGTTCGGTCTCGGTGGCTCGAGCTTTGACGGCGTAACCTCGGACCTTGATTTGGTATGGGTTCAAGGTCTAACCTTAATCTATCACATTCCAGTCTCGATCAGTTCAGGTAAGGAGTGGGACCGATTTTACCGTATACAGATAGTCCCCTCGTTTCTCGGAGGGAGAGTGACGAGAAACGACATGAACTTCAAAATCCTGTCTCGATGGGCCATGATGTAAGCGACAAGCCCGACTATGACGTAAGCGATAAATAGATACCGAAACGTCCCGTCGGTCCAGTTATCAAGGCATTAAATGCCTATCAGTCGCTGGTCGGCCACTACTGGTTCTCTACCGTCACTAGCAAACTATAAGTACCCTAGCCTTTCCTTATTCAAACTTTTACGTTCACATCTCCTCCTACTCATGTTTTTTCTTCAAAAATCACATTGCTTTACAACTCTTGCACCCAAATTTCTTGAACTTTCATCAAACCGCATACCACCTTAATTCTCTTTTTTATTTTTCTTCAATCACGA
This sequence comes from Nicotiana knightiana, assembly GCA_005239525.1. Taxonomy (NCBI): domain Eukaryota; kingdom Viridiplantae; phylum Streptophyta; class Magnoliopsida; order Solanales; family Solanaceae; genus Nicotiana; species Nicotiana knightiana. The sequence continues at coordinate 5,788 of ML378118.1, read as the reverse complement.
CCCGCCAGCGGCGGGGCTGCGGCGGAACATCACCCTGAGGAATTCGTTCCGGCAGGGTGCCCTACTGTTACTGATTTTAAGGTCGAAAAGACCTCCTCGATACCGGGCCGATGTGAGCTGATTTCGAGGTACATATGCACAATCACCGAAGACCTCTGCACCAAGGTTAAAGAGGACTGCAACTGGGTCAACAAGCATGCGGTTGTTCCTTCGCCCGAGGAATCGATCGCTACCCACGTGGAGGGGTTTCCTAAGTGTTTACACTTACCCCTTCACGTTGGGTCCCCTAGACCCTATCATCGTTGCCTTTTGCAAGAAGTATGATGTGACTCTCCCCTAGATCCATCCTTCATTCTGAAGAATAGTGATTCTCCTCCGTTTTTTCGTAAGCAAAATTGAGGGGTGTCCCTTTACCCTCGGATAACTTATGCGCCTCTATAGTCCCCGACTCTATCGAGGGGGGATGATCAAGCTTACTCGCCAGGCCAATAGGGCCTCGTTCTCCAGCATAGACGAAACTCGAGACCGAGGTTGGATGGGCCGAGTTGTCCGAGTAAAACTTCGGACCCAATTCCTGCTGGAGACATGCCATTTCCCATGAAATGGAACATGCAACGTAAATAGTACTTCACTTTTGATCTCGTTGTTTTCCCACTTATACTTTTCTTCATTGATGTTTTTTGGTGTTACATCGGTGGCCCAGATGTCGGACCCAATTCCGGAACTTAAGGAATGGGTCGAAGGCCTTGTGTCACAGAGGTCATATTCTGAGCGGGCTTGGACAGAACTATCGAAGGGTCGATGGGAGGCATGCAATCATGATAAGAGCTATCCCTCCAATTCTATATGATCCCATTTCCTTTTATCATCAGCCTCTGATTTGTTATACTTTTGTATTGCAGGCTTACCAAAGGACATCGAGATGAGGCCTCCATCAGCCGATGATGATACATACGTTGATCCCCCTGCTCCGAAACAAGTCAAAGAGAAGGGAAAAATAAAAGCCCTGACTCCGAGAAGAATAGACCAAGGAAAGGCTGATACATAAGCCCAAAAAAATCGGGGCCCTAGAATTCTCATCGGAGTCGCTCAATCGGTTGAGGGACGAGTCCGAGGAAGAAGAAGAAAAATATGAGTTGGTGGCCCGAGTAAGACACGACTCTGAGATACCTCAAGCCATGGAGGCTGTAGAATAGGCAGTGGTTGAAGTCCCCGAGAGGGTCAAGAAAGAGAGTGGGGGCGACACTTCTCGAGCTGCGAAAGATATCCTGATGGACGATCTCAGAGCGATTGACATTTCTGGCTACCCTCAAATTTCGGACGCCATGATTCGTAAGGCCGGCATGTTAGAAAGTCGTTCTTACGAGGGGCCTCATGGGGTGGCTGGAATCCACGGCTTCTTAGATGCATTCGAGTCTACCGCTTAGGAAGATGTCGCCGAACTTGGTGACTTGCCAGTGCCAAATAAGGTACCGTCATCGGGTGCTACTAGGTCTCCATTGAGCCCAAAACTGGTAGGTCAATTACCGGCCCCAAGTGCTAACCCCAACCGCATGCGGTCGATAACGTTTTTTGTCCCTGAGGATGCCCGAGTCTTCTCTTGTTCCGTGGGGGTTGCTAGATACCTCATATGCTTGGTGACCGAGGAAGATCAAGCCTTGATGAATGCGGTGGAGGCACCTTGCCTATTAAACGAGGCCCAACATGCTCTAAAATGGGTAAGTTCGAGGGTCACTTTGTTATTTGCTTTAAACTTGAAGTCATGAATAATTCTAACATCTTTCTTTGTGCTTGCAGGCTTCAGTGTTGCATCATGAAGCTTTCTTCCCAATCCGGGAGGAGCACGAGGCTGAGGTCCGAGCACTCACCGAGAAGGGGGATACTTACAAGCTTCTGACTGAGAAGCTTCGGCCCGATTTAGAAGAGGCTCCAAGTGAGCATGTCGATATGGTCGAGCAGGTATTTCGAGTGCTTCATGATAGTGAAGATAAATTGGAGATAGTAACTAACGATCCGCTCCTTCAGGTCTGGCAGAGGCTCGAACAGATCGGGCAGCTCAAGACACAAGTAGATGCAATACAAGCCGAGGCTAAAGAATTCAAAAAGAATATAACATCTTAGCCTCGAAAGAGGAAACCGTCCAAGCACAACTAGAGTCGGCCGAGACCCAGCTCCAAGCTGCAAAAGAAAAAGCCTCGGTGCAGGTCGGGAAGATCAAGGGGCTTCAATATCAATTGGACTTGGCTATTTCTGATAAGGAGAACTTGGCCAAAGAACTCAAAGTGGTCGGATCTGAGGTGGCCATGGACAACACCAAAGCTGATGCTAAAGTGGCCCAATTTAAGGTCGACGTCAAGGCCATCTATGCGAAGGCCAAGAGCATGGTGGATCATGAAAAATGGCAAGCTCGAAAGGAATCCCTCGAGGGAGTTCATGCTCAGGGCTTCAATATTATGGCCGAAATTGAGGATGCCAAAGCAGAGGAAGCCAGGGTCCGGAAGCTGGCCTTTCCTGAGGAAGACTCCGAGAGCTTAAGCGAATCCAAAGACAGGGAAGATCCCAAGGATGGAGATGCTACCTCTGATGAAGACCAGACCACTAAGGCTTTTATATATTTTGTTTTTTTTTTGCATCTTTTCTGAGTCCGTTTTAGCCATTGTAAATTTTTTTTATTAGGCTGATCTAGCCTTTGTAAAAAATTATTATATATATAAGGCTTTTCTTCCCTTTTCGGATTTCAAAATTTTTCCTTTGCTTCATTACTTGTATTCACAAAGGTTGAAATGCCTTAGCATGAAACAATAAGGTTGTGTTCGAGAAATCAAACAAACCTTACCTTACTTTTATTGCCTTTCTGGGTTAAGGCGTTGTTGGAGGTTAGATGTTACCGAAATTTTTCCCCGAAAATATCTTAAGTTTATGACTTTGCCGAGGGCAGCATTTAGAACCGATTGTGAAATTTTTTTTCTTTTTCGAAGGCCTATTTTTTGTTATGGGTTTCGGACGTATCCAAGCCACATTAAAATTGGCCATAGCCTTTTAGTTAGGGAGCTGCCCATTGAGCTTATTTTCCCGAGTTATCCGGGCTTGCCCGAGATAATAGTCCACGAGTGGGGTGGTCGTGGCCTTTAGAAACCGGAGAGTTGCCTAATAGGTCTTTTGCCCCCGAGGCCCGATGACTTGGGATGTTTAAGTTGGACGGAAATCCCCAAGTGAGGGAGTGGTCGTTCCCATTCCGGTTATGCATTTCCCTTGGGCTCATTATTTTCAGAAGTACGAAGCTTTTTAAGGGGATGTAAAGTGGAAAATTTTTAAAATATAAGATATTTGAAAGGAAAGTACTTCTCTTTATTCTCGATCAAAACAGTCATACATGCGTAAATGTTTTATGCCAGGGCTCGAGAAATCTAAGTGGGCACGATTCGTTTTGACCGTTTGGCCCTTACAATAAATCCTATCTATCGAGACCCTCCCTTTATGAAGTAGTTTCCTCGCTAGAGTTGATATTCAAAGATAATGCATATCCAAGGGTATGTATTGGTAAAAAAGAGTTTCACACGTAAGCCAACTCTTGATAACTCAGCCAATTATGTGGACACAGGAGAACGCGACAACTGGATGTGATTCTTTGAAGAGGTACGGAATAAAGAGGCATGATTCAATAAACCCTCGAGCTCATCATCCACGGGAAACTCAACCTGATCAAAACAGGGAAGAGACGCGGTCAGAATGAATCTGGACAAAGCTACGGGCAGATTCAAGAACCCACAATTGATTACTCGTACGTTACGTAATCGTACCCCAATTATCGTTATCCTTTGTAACGCCTCATTGATGTCATAATTAGTCATTAATGGGCAATCATAGCAAGAGCTATACGTTATATCAAGGAATCTCCTATATAAGGGAGGGGAATACAGCTTGTAAAGGCATCTGATTCTCGAATACAATCTACTTTGCTTTTCTATATTTCTGCAATATTGTTTATTACTCGTTTTTCTCTATTTCTTTGATTATCAGTAACCCGTGTTCATCCTAGAAATAGCTTTAGTCAAAGGATCTAATTCTTTGGTTAAACAAATTGGTTCCGTTATCGGGAATCTGATAATCTTTGTTTGCTTTTCAAGCGATATCCTCTGAACTATGTCGAACTCCTACGACAACAACCAACAAAGGAATGGAACCCCAGTTCCATCACCTTCAAGAACCCCACATGGTTCAAGGGAACAATCCCCAGAAAGATCCAATAACAACAATGATAATAACGATCAAACGGTGGAAAAGATCGAGTAAAGCAAATGATTGAAGAGTATGTGAGCCAAGCTTTGCAAGAATTTGCGAGGGGATTACCGGTAGCGTTACCTGCATCACCGACACCACCCCCCAATAATACCATCACCATAGAAAATCCTCAATCTGGTTTGGCAAACTCAGGAAGGGGTGATACTCCTAATGAATCTCTCGAAGCGAGACCAGGTATATCTAATAACTCAGAGTTACAAAATTAACTGCTAACCATGCAGAAACAGATGAAGGAGCAGAACGATCGCATCGAACAAATTCCTGGAGTACCGCCTATTATCAAAGGCAGGTATTCTCAACAACCGTGGAAGCCAAGTGAGGCACCTTTGCATATACCTAAGAAGTTTAAAATGCCTGACGTTCCCAAATATGATGGAACAACTGACCCACGTGATCATGTGACTGCTTTCACTACTGGTGTAAAAGGCAACGACTTAACAAAACAAGAGATTGAATCAGTCTTTGTCAAAAAATTTGGGGAAACACTTACCAAAGGAGCCCTAACCTGGTATTCTCTTCTCCCTGAAAATTCTATTGACTCTTTTGCTGAGCTTGCAGATTCATTTATAAAAGCACACTCTGGTGCACAAAAAGTTGAGAAAAGAATGGAAGACATATTCAAAATAAAACAAGGAGACACGGAACTACTCCGTGAGTTTGTAGACAGGTTTCAACGAGAAAGAATGTAGTTACCCAGGGCTTCTGATAATTGGGCAGCCATGGCATTTGCAAGAAACTTAAATGATAAAAGCTCAGAAGCCACGAGACGACTTAAGGAAAGTCTAAGAGAATTCCCCGCTACAACATGGAACGATGTATATAACAGGTATAGTACTAAACTCAGAATAGAAGAAGATATCATTGCTCGTTCAAGAGATGAAGATCATTCCAGATCCAGACGTCCTGAATCAGACAGAAGATCAGGTAAAAACAGGTACGATCCTTACTTAGGACCCTCGGGACGTGATATTCGTCCCAGGTTCGAAAACACTAGGTCAGACTATAGACCACCAGGAAGAGACGTAGTCTCATCCTCATCTATATCCAGAAAAGATCGAGATGAACGACCTACAGGTAATACTCGAATTGGGGATCATACNACAGGGCTATTTAACAAAATTGTTTAGTGATAAAGGTAAACAGGCATATATGAAGAACAGGCAGGAGCCCCCAAAGCCTCCTTCTCCAAAACGAACCGTCAACGTGATACACGGAGGTGAAGAAGTAAACGGAGTGGTCTGCAAAACGACCACAAAGTTCACAAAATTACACATGGAAAACGGGTTCGTGAAAATCTGGAAGAGGACGATATAACCTTCGATGGTGCAGATATCGGCGGATTAATGCTTCCTCACAACGATGCTCTGGTAATATCTTTACTTATTTATGACACTAACGTAAAAAGAGTGTTGATTGATCGAGCCAGTTCAGTCAATATCATTTTGCTAAGAGTCGTGGAAGAAATGCTATTGGGGAATCAAGTAAT